>JWHW01031674.1:236150-246831 GCA_000931545.1 Papilio glaucus | reverse complement strand
TGTGGGCGAAATTCCGGACGCTTGTTAGAAGTAAATGATTAATTTTAGTGTTAATTTTACTCGTTTTTGTTTAGTTACTTAAGAAACGGTTACAGCGTCTACATTGGGTGACCGACCTCTGAAATTTATAAAAATAATAATAATAAATCATTTATTTCAGATAAAAAAATTATAATAATTGTTGAGCACCAATGAGACTGATATGTATGTTTGTAGTAATCTCTAAAACTAATATAAGGAGGATGAATTTGCCAGCCGTAAGGGAGAAAATGAAATAAAATATATGGAAAAATATCAAAATTGTCGGGAAAACGAGAATCGACTTATCAGCTACGATATCATGCAAAATAGAGATGTTTAGAGAACTACACGTAATGCTACTATTTAGTTTAGTATTCATACTCAAAACCGAAGGAATAAAAAGGTAAAAGAAATACCATAAAGAAAAAATATACGGGTTAAAAGAAACTCAATAGCTCAGAAATCGAAATCTTTTGTCAGAATAAATAATAAACATGAAAGAATTTACAAGAATCAGAATTTGAAAAGTTTTTCTTTTTTTCATAACTCAGTTCGTAAATTGTATGCCATGAGAAGTAAATTACACGACTAACGGAAAAGAACCACGCTCCAGTAATAATTAAGACTCTTGATATTCAAATACACTTTACGGTTTGCCAACCGAAAAATTCTCGGTGAAGCTCAGAGTACAAATCGGGCGATGGTACGGGGCCGAATTCTTTTGTGAAATGTTAAACAAATAATGTCCAATACAAGGTAATGATCTTTCATATTTCACAGACTCGACAAATTCCATTACGAAAATGAATAAATACGGGAGGTTACTTTTTCAAAAGTTTTCGTCCATTTTAAAGCAACCTCTGAAAGGTGCGGTGAAAGTCACTTACAGCAATTTCTCAAGGCGGCCTCCTCTCAGTGCTTGAATATTTTGACTACACTGCGCCTCACGGCGTTGCCCATTCCCACCTTTTGAAATCTTAAAGCCTTCACTGGCCAAACGTTTTCTTTTAAAAATTACACTTTATTCGACAGCCCTCTTTACGTTTACCAAAATATTTTTACTGAAATCCTTTAAGTAAAAAGTAAATAAATTAAGTAAGTAAATAACAAAGCTTGATAGTGGTCGACTTGGACTTTTATAAGATAAAAGGCATATGTTAATATGTTTTTTTACCTACTACGTCGCAATAAACTCAAATATCAACCAGTTGATATTGTAAAGGGATAAAGGAGGGGAAAAAAAGATATTTCAGATTTGACTGTCGATTAGTCATGATTAGTCGAATAACAATCGACAAACTATTACAGCAGTATGCAGCACCCATAACCGACGACCATGTATGCGTAGATGTATGAATGTAGAAGAAGCGAGAGAGGTGTGCCAGAATCGTGCCAAATGGAAATCCATGATCTCTGCCTACCCCTCTGAGTTACAGGCGTGAGCGCATATTTATTTATTCTAGAAGAATATTATTTAACCGTTTCTGTATTTAACCCTCGGTTTATTGCTGTAATTTTTCCCGAGTAACCATTAATTAAAGCGCCATCGTCTTCGCAGTTGTTTAATTCATTTTTGATCAACATTAGTCGCGCAAACAGTTGGCCGGGGAAGACGACCGCTCCCATAATTCGGTGTTAATTATTCAAAGGGGAGGCAATCGGGCCATTATCAAACTCTTTGCGGACAAGCAGGGACAAGCCGAAATCAATTAGCCTGCGCACACAGTGCCCCCAAACCGAACAATTTATGTGTGTGCACAAAGGATTGTGTGTATGTACACGGCCTATTGTGTGACTGTTGTTTAAACATCGCCGGTCCATTAACATTATATAATGTCGTGTATATTTAATACTTCAAAATGTTATGAGTAACAAATAACTTTTTCCACGCAATTGACTACACTGTAAATATTATCCATTATTAATCAATCAAATCTAGAACGAGCTATATCAAAAGTGACATTCATTTCGGAGAAGCTAAACAGAGAAACTAAACTGTTGGTTCACTTCAAATTAGTCATCGCGTCCTCTCAGCGTACAGCTGCATGTAGTCCTCTCATAATCCATTATCATTTCTCCTCCGATCTATACAGAATGATCTCACAATATCTTGTTCTTGGTTTGGGATTTCTTTTTATTAATCACGGGATGCCAAGCAGTTGGTAGTACCCAGTCATCTTCTTTGAAATTAAGTTTTTTTTTTTAATTTCAATAGCCTCGTGTATTGTTCTGGGTAGGAAGCAGTGTTCTTTTGCGAGAACTTGCGGTTTATCAAATCTTATACAATGGCGGGGTCGTTCAAAACATGATCACAGACTGCAGACTTGTTGGAGCGTTGTTTAAAAGTTTATACTTAAACTAGCTGACCCGGCAAACGTTGTTTTGCCCTATAAAATATGTTATTGGTGAAAATTTTCGTAGTCAAATAAAAAAAATGTGTCAAAATTTAGGGTTGTATGTATTTTTTAATGCTACATTATAAAAAAAAATACAAAAAATTTCGTCCAAAAATAAAAAAAAAATTTAAGGCTGAACAACCCTTATTACTTAGGGGTATGAAAAATAGATGTTGGCCGATTCTCAGACCTACTCAATATGTTCACGAAATTTCATGAGAATCGGTCAAGCCGTTTCGGAGGAGTACGGGAACGAACATTGTGACACGAGAATTTTATATATAAGATTAGACAGTGTGTAAATAAAAGGACGGGGATAATATTTAAGGGAAAGTTTGTAAATTATTTTTGTATATAATATTTATAATTCCTTTATTTTATTAGAAAACTACGTTATCCAGAAATAACAAAGGCTATATCTTTTTATTATCATAAAATAATAGAAACCATCCAGACGTCGCCATAAATAAAACAAAATAGTTAGTAATTCAGCAGTAGGTAGTATCCAGTATGGCTCGAAGTATATTTATGATATATACTGAGAGGCGTTTCATTATGTCTTCCTTTTATTCTCCAAATTAATTTCTTATTCGACGTCCAGTATATAAGTACAATGGGGTGTTAGCTCTATTGTACATTTCACCCTCCATTGTACTATTTATATGCCCTAAAAGAAATCGAGGTATGGTTACGCACACATATTTTATTACGTATAGATAGATATTTATAAAACCTAAAAAATAAGATTAATTTATTTTAACCTTATTACTAAAAGATGGCGCGACGATCAAAGTTTGCTAAATGCTATACTTTTGAATATATTTTTAAATACTTAACTTTTGTTATAATTTTTACATGTTCGGTTTAAAACGTTTATTTTGAAGCGCCATTAGTCCAATGATTAAGGACTGCGAAACATGAGGTCGTGGGATCGAATCCGCCATTCAACTGATGTAGTGAAACATGTTCTTGAAAAAGCTTAAGTTTAGTTTAAATGGTTAAAAAATTAAAAAAAAATGTTGTTTCAATTGATTTTTTACATTTGGTTAAATATTAGTGTATAATTTAATAAAATTATTTTTAACAATTCCAACTAATTTTAATTTTGTGCTAATAATATTCACGATAACAGTCAATTGACATAATGGACTCGGGCTCAAAATCGTGCGACTTTGAGCCCGAGTCCATTACGCCATTGATTCTTGTTAGCGAATAAAACAACACCCAACCGCAGGACAACACAACTTTATAGAAGTGTATTTGGTCTTAATATAAATTAATGGCTAAAATCCTATCGCAACGAGTCTGCGTTTCGCCTCAATTACGACAATTTAATGCCAAGTCGCATTAAACGGGCTTAAATTCCCAATGAAACATGCACCGGCCACGTAACCGACGGCGCACCGACAAACCTACATATGGAATCTGTTGCCAAATTAAAAGTAAATAATGCTATACGACTATACAGGGCCACGGGACGACTTAAAACTAGTTCTTTGTACGCTAATTCATGTAGCATACAAATGAAAGCCTATTGTTAAGTAACTTATTATATATTATAAATAATATAATAACTATATTAGAGTTACTACTACTATAAACATTATACTACGCTGCTTGTGTGATCTCTGGATTTTCCCCATAGGTCTTAATCCAAAAGGTGTCGTAACCCAAATGTTGTTAAGTTAGTTTCTTTGCGTTAAAGAATTGAATTTTATTGAAATGCAATTACAAATAAGGCTGTATGTTATTAACCGGACGGATAGATCAAAATGATTACATTACTAACTACTAACGGACAATGCTGTTAAAGCATTCGCTTGTCCCTCGTCAGAGATAATGTTGAGGATCGCGCGATTTCCGCTGGATTATCAGATCGATAGGAACACGCCTGATGAACTGCCGACCTACCAACACGCGGCCCGCATTAAATGCTACTCGATCGAAGCACGATAAACAGATAATGTGTACTGTAATTTGTTTAATTACAGAGTTCATGTCACAGTACAAAGAAATAAAAAATAGGGTTGTCGCGATGGTGATACAAAAGGGTTTACATTTTTTTCTTCTTTATAAACTCCTTCTGATATAAATCATTTTTAACATTTTGATTTATTACCTTGAACTTATTACCGCTTATGTTGTCGATTAAAATCTGCATGAATAAATGATAAATTAATAATTAATGGACACGCAACCATTTGATCTATCTAAGCAGGTCAGCACTTGAACAGATAGTGGATTAAATAAAAATGTTCCCATTACGTGGCCACCCAATCAGTTGCGGTCTGTTGATCAAGAACGCAGTGCAGCACAAACATGCTAACCTTTGACCACCGGGCCCCTGCGGTATTCCGGACGGTAAATACACAAAGAGGCAATTGATTTGCCGAGCTAATGCAAAATTAAGACACATTTGAGTGTCGTTACGTGTCTGTCACAACACCGGGAATGTGATCAATATAAAAAGGGTACCATAAATATGTCCAATTACAATTAAGACAAAGTTCTCACTTTTGTGGGATAAAAACCGGTAATAACTTAATTACGTTATAATAACTTATAGTGGAGGAATCAAATCTAGGTGTAGGAATTTGTAGATTTTTTTCCAGAATTAGTTTTCTTGCTTCGTTTTACATAGCCGAAATATAATTTGACGCATTAATAACATATATCAAAATACGAAAAGCACATCAATACATTACAGAGTCGTTTCATGTCTCATATACTTAACTTTAAGATGCGATAAAATTTAATACAACGACTTGCGTTAGAAGCATTCCGACATTTATGACATACATATCTGCAAAATGTTAACGTCTATTATGCCTTGACTCTTTAAATAAAACAGCCGTCCTTATTTTTTATTACAAAATCATAATATTAGTAAGCACTTGATGGTATATTATAACGCTGCATCTTGTTCTTTTTCTTTATTACAATTAAAAGAACAAGCGCCCATATCCAATAGATGAAAAGATGGCAGTTTCCTATTTTACACAATCATGCTACTTTTGATTGTTATATCTACTTACATATAAATAGTATACGTGTAATAAATAATATGAGGTGTTCCTTGCAGCCACTGTTCCAGCGTAGAGCGCTATTTTAGTAGCTAGCTAGCTTTAATAAATCCTGCTTATAAGGTTTGTAAAATATGAGTTTGTAACAAAATACAAAATCATATATTTCTAAATATGAAAATGTTGTGTTATTATTATTATTAAATATCTCACAATAGAGCACGTAACAATAACATCCGTTGGCCGGTTCGACCGGTTAAATACCACGAACTCACCGAGACAGGGTAGAAGTATTGTGCGTTTCGTCTGATGAGTGTTATGCCAGAGGCCTAATGTAAGTCCACTTCCCCTTCCCATCCTTTTCGAAAAAGGAAAGGAAGAAAAGGGAAAAGGGATTTGACGGGGCCTCCCCCGTTAAATATGATGGATGGATGGATAGAAGGAAGTATCCTTGATTGAATAGACCCTCTGAAAATCAAATTGATTAAGTAACAAAACGGATGCAACATTGAAATGGCTTAGTAAAATATTTATATCGTGTCTTTATTGTGTTAAAAAAATGATGTGATGATGTCTTGTATAAAAAATGCACTAGGTTTTGAACTCGGTTAAAAACTATAACTACAATTAGAACAGTGGTGGGGCTTGAAACCTTAGCAGGTGTTGCATGCTTAGGCCAGCTCTACCTGGAAACTGCTACGACTTCACATAACAAGCTACTGACCAGCGTAAAATAGTAGTATTAGTTAATAATACTATGTAAGTATAGGCTCTGTTATTCGCATAGGTCATCCCCCAAGAGGAAGGATCTCTTCGCCTTTCCCTTTACTCATCTATTATTGTCTACATGAGCGCAGAAAATGCATGCGTAGCTCTTCTGTAGCGGTACTTAACATCATATGATTCTCTTGCATATTTGCTCACCATAAAAATTAAAAAAAAAACGACGAATGACACCATACACAATTGGAATGTTTTACAATAAAACTACTGGCTTTATATTTTTGAACAGAAACATTCTCGTGCAGCTAAACAAACACCTGTACGTGACAAAAGTAGCGACAGCTGCGTCCTTCCGTAAACACATACGGAGCGCGACAAACGTACAGGCAAACTGTAGCAGCACAAATATATGTCAATCAAAAGCCACTCGCAGCGGTAAACAGTGGAGGTTTTGGTCTCCGCGGGGCTGAACATGAGCCGTTTGTACTCCTGTCACGCGCTATCATCTGTTAACCGGCAATGTATAGGGTCGCAGCTGAGTTTCCTCGCTTCGGCCAACAAGTCATAAGCTATAAGCGACGAAGGATATTTTTCTTGGTAAAATTAAGTAAGTATTTAAGAAGTACTTCAGAACTTTCATAATGTACGTTCACTTCTACGGTAAAACTATGCTTTAAGTCGCTTATACGAAGCTGAGGAAGCTAGTAGATATTTTTTTTTATTGTAGTAAAATCATAATCATAGATATTTTTCAAGTATCGTCGGAAAAATGTTTTTTTTTCCGAATGGAGTACATATTCTTTATGTTAAAGTTTTATGCAATAAAACAAAGTCAAGCCATACGTTTTTATCTTATTAGAATTTGATTAACAAAGTAAGATGTATGTAGGTCGATGTTAACTGTAGGTAAAGGTTGCATTAGGTTAATTGACGCCTCATGCTTTGGGTTTATATCGTCTCGATACAAAACACCACCATCAGTACAATAGATGTTTAATTAACGCTTTTAATTCATTCCGGCACTTAATCA
Source organism: Papilio glaucus (assembly GCA_000931545.1). NCBI lineage: Eukaryota > Metazoa > Arthropoda > Insecta > Lepidoptera > Papilionidae > Papilio > Papilio glaucus. Next base: position 239,638 of record JWHW01031674.1, on the reverse strand, counting down.
TTTATACTATGAGAAATAGCAAGGCGTTTTAGAAATAAGATGTCATTTTGCGATTCGCGAGCCACGCTCGAGTGGCTACCCCGAGATAAATGCAAATTGTATTGTCAATCAATAATTGCCCAATGTTTAGTTCCGCTTCTATTTTAAAGCTTCCTATTTCGCGTTCGTCAAATTAGGAAAAATAAATTATGCGACACAACTGCAATGTCAAGTAGTTGCGACTAAGGCCACCTTCTTCATGATATTCTTAGCCATAAATATCCTAATTTTTGTACTTTCTTGTATTTTGTAATTTCGACCCAAAAAGCCTGCTAATACACGCTTACGTCATTTGTTTATATTTACGCTTAAGTGACAAACACTAGCTGTGATCTTTTTTCTTTTTATTTTAATTACGCTATCCTTTTTACACCATTTGACATACGTCGATGTTGCTGTCACTGCTTTAGAACACTTTTTAGTGGTGAATTTGTATAACATATCTATAGTATAAATTGTAGGTAATGTGTATTGAAAATAAACCGCCAACAAAACAGATAACTTTCTTATTAAAGATAACGTAATAGTATGAACACATAACTATGAGAAAACAATTTTATAACTCGAAACCTACATTCAATTGTGTTAGAAGCGCGGCGAGACAGCACTAGACTACGAAGCATTGGAAGCAAACGCGCCCTATTCTCTCCGGAATGAGACCGCAGCGTGTAAGGCCAGGCAAAAGACAGGTGCGCTCGACTTGAGGCCAAATCGTTAAGCCCGAGCTGTTCGAAATAATAAGTAGTTCCACAGTTTGAGTTGCGGAAAACGTCGCTGGCAATTCTATTGAAAGGCCGAATGAAGATAAATGGTGGAGTCGGCTCCATAACGAGCCAGACTCGACTGTTTTCAATTTGCCCGTGCCCGCTTTCACTTCGATTTGGTGTGAATTCTGAAAAATATACTTTTGTATTTCACGCCTTTCTTAAAGCGTTAGACTGTGAGTTATCAGAGATTTTAGTTGACTCAAGAACTGCTTTTATATTAGGTATTTTATTTATCGTGAAATACTTCAGAAATTATTAGATTTCCTTTCTCAAATATCTTTTTCAAACAGTTATGTCTCTTATAAATTCTTTTGTATGATAGTTGAAATTAGGGATAGAAAACATTTCAGAATGTCATTAGATCATAACATGGTGACGTACAAATAATATAAAGCTACAGATTTGCGCTAATGATGTAATTTTTGTAATCAAACAAATAATGTGACAATTTAAAATCCAAATAACCCAAAAGAACTTGATATAGATACACCGTGATGGATTGTTTCTTACCAATACTCTGTTTATAATACATATCTTAAATTATTGTTGATAATGACTGACAGCATCGTAAACAATATCATCTTGTAATGAAAAAAAATTAAAAACAATTCGTTATACAAAAAAAATACTCAAATAAACAGAGACAGTGAAATATCAAACACAAAAGATTAAATTCCATCATTCATTTGAAAATTGACGTTCTAAATTAGAACAATACGAGCCGATTTCATCAGACATTAGAAGGGAGCGGATCTAAAGTACATCCGTTACCGTTGCTCTTCGTCGACGTCCGCTCTGCGTTCAATCAAGTCGCTCTTGACGTTACCTTCGCGGTTGCGACAAATGTCTGCATTTTTTATAACTGCTCTTTTATAGTCATTCTTTTTAAAATATTCATATTTGCTTTAAGGGATATAGTAAAAAATACATGTTTTTCGCGGAAACGGTTTTTTCTCATTTGATTGTTACCCAAAATCAAAATTCTAACCTGATAACTCTGATCATTTTATGGTAAAAATGGACATCCATACATGTGTAAGATATATTTTTAATTCAAAAGTGTTGCATTAAGTACCTAATTAAATAAAGGTGTACAGTAATATTTAATTGGAAAGTAACGCTCTTTGTCCTTTTCAATCAACAAAATGGTAACATCCGGTCTTACACAATAATCATCACAAGAAATAAACGTATACAATCCATTAAAAATTCCAGAGCCCTAAAAAATGTATGTTGAATAATTTGTTCATCTACATGTTTTGAACAAATTATTCAAGCAAATGTAAATTTGAATTCATAAATATAATAATATAATAAATGGCAGAGTTGGTGGGGGACGCCCTAGGAGAACTTATATCGATCAGATTAGTGGTTTACTAAAAAGGGCGATATAAGGAGCACCCATGACCGACGAGCATGCATGCGTAGATGTATGAATGTAGAAGAAGCGAGTGAGGTGTGCCAGGATCGCGCCAAATGGAAATCCATAATCTCTGCCTACTCCTCTGGTTGACGGACGTGAGCGCATATTTATTTTATTTATTTATTTATAAATATAATAATATAATATACAATATAAATGAAAATAGCCTCAAGTTAGAAATAAAACTTGATCCTGTCAAGTGTAACCGCACACCGTTCGTTATAATAGCTTAAGAACCATTTCAATATAAGTCGCCGGTGGCCGCGACGGATGCCGCTAACGAGATATCTTTGTACATACTTTCTTTTGTTAACTCGCATCAAGTTTATTGCAATCTTAGAAATATGGAAAATATAAAAGTTAATCGATGATTTTAAAGTTATATTACAACACATGATACAGGTGCCGATAAAGTTTGCTTTATCTAAACAATTTATCAGAGAGAAATGTAGTAGAGACGAAACCAAAAACAACCAATATTTTCACAATCATCATCAGCCATTTACAGAGGTGTTGCCTACCTTTATTTTGGATAAAATGGGGATAACTAGGAAAAGGATATTTTATTTTCCTATCCATACCAAATTCCGTCCAATTGCCTTCCAGCTTTTTGCTTCCTGTCATTATTAGGAACGGGAAAGAGGACTAGAATTGGGCCTCCAACACCTCACTCATAGGACGAAACGCAGAAGCACACTTTTACTTCATGCCTGTATTCTGTGAGGTCGTGACATTGCACCGGTCGAGCCGGTACATTTGTGCAACAGCGCCGCTGCTGTCGCTGGCCCAACCACTTTTAAAATTAGTAATAATGTATCACTAACAAACAAAGGTGTTTTATGGTATGGCCTTTTTTTGTAATTCCTAATCTCGACTTACAACAGACACTTTTGATAAGAGGCCGAAAACATGCATTAAGTATTACACATAACAGTTTTCATATCTTTAACGGTTATTCTCGATAGAACGTCCCATTGTCATTAACAAGATTAGTACAAAATGTTACCGAATCTCCTATCACGCTATTGTTAAAAGGGGAACGTAGTTAAATAGGCGAACTTTTGTTATAAAAGGAAACTTATGTACCGGTTTTATATCCCGTAGTTAAAGCAAACATTATAGTTAAAGTTCCATACAAAATTTTAACCATTTAATATGAAACTTCGCCTATTATTCGTGTTAAATATGGTACGAAATAGCGTTGAAACGAGTGTCGGGATAAGAATGTACCGGCATAATGGGGCGCGTACTCTAAATAT
>JWHW01031674.1:177165-235986 GCA_000931545.1 Papilio glaucus | reverse complement strand
ACGAAAAGAACCCTTAACTCTTTATGCTCCAAATAAGTATTTGATTATTTTAAACGGTACAAAAATTGTTACGGTTACCAGGTATACAAATTGAAGATAAAATTGAATAGGCCAATAAGGTAAGATGCCTTTATAACTGCAATTAAGTGCTGAATTGATATATCTAGGCTAGGTGAATGAATCCCTATTCCCCTTTGTCACGACATCGCGCGCTATTTACACACGTTTATTATTGTCAGGAGAAGGATCTTATGAAAGAAAAAATTAAGAGAGTTGCGCGAACTTAATATGTATTTGAAATTCTTAAATCGGAATTATATTGATAAAATAATGAATATATCGTTTTTTACTGTATATTTTTCAGTTTATTCAATTTATCGTCGTGTCGGAATACCAACAAAACTATTCATATAAGCGCCAGAAAATAAAAGTTAGAATATTGTGTATCATAAAGCATTTGAATACACTATGCTTTTGGAATATTCATAATTAAGACAGAACAATGTCTATCGCGTCAGCTAGTTAAGTCATAAAAAAGAGAAACTACTGAGTCTTGTAGAAACAAAATCATCGAATAAATTGATTGCACAAGTAACTTCTTTTCAGATGCGTATTTAAATCGTTAGTTTGTGAGGTATTTTAATAGTTCTGTTTTTAACTACTTAACACAAGGTCCCGTGTGTACCTAACCACTTTTAGGCTAATTTTTTTTTTCGCAATACGTACCACTAGCCTTAAGAGGAAGTAGTCTTTATGATCTTTCTGAACATATCCTATCGTAGTTACCATAGAAGTTCAGCAACAAAGAACTTTTATAGGAACTTAATAGAGCCGGCTCTCGGGGCAATTACAATTACGAGTAAATGAGTTTGTTTTTATTGCACCGTAGTGTACCAGCCCGTAGATACCATTTACGCTTCGTAAAATGGAAAAGAAGGCAATGAGGGTACAAAAGGAAGTTCATTATAGAAGCTATAAAGGTTATAGCGAATATAAAATTACACGAACATATGTACATATATGATCAGGTTAGTGACGTGAAGAAGGACAGGCGATGAGTTCCCGTAATCGACAAGTAGGCGTAGATGTATGGATGTACAATACGCGGGAGAGAGTTGTAATCATGACTAACATTTATAACTTTACATATGCGTACATAATTTTATACAGAAATATATAACAATGTATAACAAAAGTAAACTTGTATTATTAGAGGTCAGATCATGTGGAAAACTATGTAAATTCTATAATAATATTAACAACGGCCGAGTTAGAGTTTGCTATAAACACAAAACAAAGCAGTAAACCGCTATAATAACGATGTGACCGTAATTAAAACTGTTTCGTGCAATGCATCACTCCGAATAAAAATGGCGAATTGCATGAATATTGCAATTAAATTAAAACTAATAACCTAAGGGACAATTGTAAATTACGTGTATAAAACATACAGGCAAATGACTAAATAAACGACAGTTATTATGCTATCAGGTTTTGAGTCCCAGGTTTAGAATCCTTAAGCACAAATAATTATGTGACGTCTTTTAAATGAAATTACAAATATTTGTTTTCGTAACAAATTGGCAATTTATGGGATATTATCTTATACCCTGTCCAATTTCGGCTTTGATAAACTGTTCAATGTAATGTTGAAGTTGAATAGGTGCAAGACAATAAAAAATTGATTTGAGACATAACGGCTAGTTTCATCTAACCTTGATCTAATATTTACAGATCAGCAGACGTTACAATTATAGATTTTCTTATAATCCGGCGCGCGATCGCACGTGAAATTAAACGCCGCTTTCAATTATTGCCGTAGCGGGGTTCGACACCCGGGGCTTTATTTGCGCGAACGGCCATGAATTTAAGACGCGATGCCCCATCCGGCCGGCTAATGACCTGTAAAAGATCTCGCCGAATTGAGTAATTTCTATCCCACCCTCTCCCATATTGTACGACGTTCAATCGTAAAAAGAAAGTTTAACAATTAAGGGTATTTGTGTTTTGGATTCTATTGGATTCGAAAGCCTACTCTTTAATTGAATGTAGAAATTATATAAATATTAAAACTTATACATTACAGTTTAAAATATCGACTTAATTTGACTGTTTCTGGCCCTGTCGCTTCTCTTTCTTACGCAAAGTTAGGCAATGCCGCTGCAAATCTTCTTGTTATAGTTTCCCTATCTACGCTACTAAAAAAATTACACTATAACACTTAACAGCGTGATGACTCTACCCAGCCGCAATATACATACAAAAGCTTTTTAGGCATTGACACTCAGCGAGAAGAACCCTTCTGTTATTTGGTTAGGTCGGAAACGAATAGACGTTACGACTCGACAAACACGGCCGGGGAGAAAATGAGCGTTTTTCCTCGGGTACTTATTACATTAATGAAGTCGCTAGTACAGTAACGTCATTAAAAGTGTCAGTGTTGAATACTTTCAGGTGTAACTGCCACAGTCGGTTAGATACATCCCCTACACTTTTTATTCGACTTATTGCTTGAATTGCCTGGATAAAGCATAAAGTATAACATAATATTTAGAATGTGCTTTTTATGTTGTACTTTGCCAGATGTTACGAGTTCCTGTTCCCATCAGCATCGGGTACGAGTGAGTCGCAATGACCTTTACAAAGAAGTAGAAACGAGAACTGAAAGGTAAGAAAACGTAATGCAAGAAATTATTAATGGAAGTGAGTATCTTTGACAATTAGTAGACTCAGGAGAATCTTTTATTTAATTAGGTAAATATTAACAAGTTTAATTTAAAATAACCCCATAAAGTTCTCGTGACATGACGTTAACTTTCAGAACGTTTGTTACTTGTTTAAATAAAAATATTGCGATGTAATAATAATGCAACATATTTATTTTACAGTTCGCTGAATCGAGTGTGCTCTTAATTAAGTAAGTCACGAAAGCGCCATGAATGCGGATCGATGTAATGAATGGACGTACATTATTTGAATAGAGAACATAGAACATGGAGTTTTACAATTATACATTAGTTATAGTAACATGACAGAAGTAACTAATTACGGATTCTGAGCTCGCTTGCCAGACAGAAAATATATATTTGAAATACAGTATACAGTATCTGTACTTTGAGTTCCATCATCATCATCTGGTAAAGGACGTATGTTGTTAGACAGAGGTGTTCCCTAAGAATCATCAAAGATAACGCTTGCTGCTCGCATCCAGTTGGACACATCGCATCCTGTGACAAGGCGTCACTTGCACGTGATAGTCATTCTAAAACAGTTGTTTCCATCGCCCAACAGTTCCACGCGACGTACACTTTCTGCCTGATATATATGTTACGTTAATAATTCCAAATGGAACGTGAAATATCCCGAACCTAGTATTTTCGAGGATAATTCGGGTTGATAATGTGATTGTGAATAGAATAAAAATGATGTGTAATAACATCAGTTACCAAGTCAACTAAGTCATATTTTTCATGGTTTGCAATTGAAAACAAGTTGGCAAAAGAGCAATCACTTTACGTGATATTAAGTGACCGTCAGTCATAGACATCTGCAACAACTAAATGAGTTGCAAATGCGTTGCCTACCATTCACAGACAGAGCAGTGGGTAGACAGAAAAAGGACATTTCCTTTTCTAATTACTCAAATAATAAAATCTTAATGCAGCATTTGATTTGAATCGCTTTAACAGAAACTTTAGTAATGTTTCTGTATTAGCAAAGAGAACTACATCAGAAATGAATATAATTAGGAGTTAAAGCATGAAACGTTAGGTCGCCCGTTCCGTTTATCGGCTAGTAATGCTGCATTTTAACAATATTGTAAAAACTGTCCACAGTGTCACGGGCTGCGGGTATTACCGCGCGCCACTTTCCGAAAGTCTCCCAACCACCTAGTGCCTAAAATCCCTTTTATTGAATTTATGCTAAGCTGATGACATAAGCTGACACAGAACGTTCGCCGGCCGCTACCGGTTTCGATATTTACTAACCTTTGCTCTCTCCTTTGATCCTATTTAGCATTTCATCGACTTTTTATTTTTAAAGTTACATAAAACGTACAATCATTAAAAACGAGTAACATAACAAGGCTAAGTTTTAAACAACTGCGAATTTCAAGTAAATACGAATTGTTAAAATTCATATATATGTAATTAATTACTATACTGTATAAAGATATCAAGACAATAAGTGATGAGAAGCTACAACTTAACATTTATGGTGAAAATGCGGTGTTGTGCATTGTTTTACACGTTATGGGAATTTCCTTCGCAACCTAAATGGTAATAATTGCCATTAGACTTTTCCATGAGATAACATGTCAAATATTTAGTTATGTGACTTTCGTATTAAAATAAAATCACAGATTTTACATGAATCAAGATTATAGACATAAAACTGAATTTCATTGGTTCTAAATGGGGATTGGGGCTCTAAATTCTAAAAGTTAATGCTGTCTCATCATAATCTAAACCTACAAGGCAATTGAACAAGAATTCTTTTAGCACGGAATTGTTAGTAGTTTTAAAAATGTAATAAATTAAAACTCATTCAAATTTTGATTGAAACCAATTGAAACATAAACAATGTGGCCAGTGTTTATTTCTATACAAAGCCTTATTCCCATTCCTTGAACATTAGGAAGTTTTGGTTAAATTATATACACGTAAGGTTAAATTATAACATTGTTTTCAACGATTCTGTGTATTTGAATATACTAAAAAAAAATTACACCACATATGTATGTATAATTCCTACATATTCATGAAATTCAAAAGACAAAGAATCGCATGTTTTCATCGCGAGATGAAAAATGATTAAAGATGGAATGGTTGAGACACATCGTTGTCAAAAGTGCACTCTGAAATTTCAATTTCGTAGCGTGATTTAACTTATTCATACGCCATGTAAGCTTGTGCAGCCGAGAATGCAGTGTACGAATATCTCTGCGACAATTGCGAGACAGGTGAAAAACACACTGGGTAAATTTATCTTGAATGTCACACTAGACGATATGGTTTTGCTAGAGAAAATTCAAGCAAACATAAAACTAATAACTTATTTCATTAATTTGTGTCCAGTTAGATTAACACGACATTGAGTTATACTTAGTCATACTTTAATTAAAACTAATTCAAATTTAGTTTTTAACACAATACACCGGACTAGCCAGCCTTCTATCATAAAAACTGCTCAAATTTCTGAAACTCAAAATAATAACTCGCTTTTATTAGTATATCACATAATTTCATTATTATATCACATATAGTAATGAAATATACATAAATATACATATACATATACAAAAATACATTATATGGCAGCCGTCTTACTAACTCTACCTTCAAAGCGGGCCGAATAACATTTGCTGATGTCAGATCTGTCTGACGTCAGATTTTGTAAGCGTGACGTCAGACATATACGTGTGCATTGAACCATCACAAGTGAGTGTAGCTTTCCCCCTTTAGTATGTAGTTATATCAACAACAATAACAACTTCATGTTATATGTACTTTTACAGTAGAAAATAAAAAGTCTTTGATACTATAATTTTAAGCCCTGTATATTTTATGATTTAGCTTTAGATAAGTGCTTAACCCAATGAATAAAACATTTTTATGTTGGTTTACCTAAAATGAAATTTAGCGATCCCCCGGCCCTGCAATAATCTAATTGGTGATGGTTGTTATTGTATGTATATATGTATGTATGTAGTGACAGGTAAAGTCAACTTTACTTGTTGAATATATTTTTCATTATACAGAAAGATTTTTGATTCTACGTCACTAATACTTTCATAAAGCATTCCTTATGGATGTTGTAACCAGCCCAAGCCACTTCACATTCTCATACAGTATGTAGCAGTATAAATGTTTAGGGGCAAGTCAGGTGAACACATCATTTTTTTTTGTTTCCTTATATCGCCCTTCTTGAAAAAAATATATCAAAAATATTTTGATATAAAGTTCCCGAAAAGGGTTGGCGTTAGGCAGGCGGCCGACCGTACAAACCTATACAGTATGGACTAAGGTCATATTGTGCCGACCCCACATAATGTGGGAAAAGGACATGGATGGAAGGATTTCGATACAAAGTACTTTGTCCACACAATCACAGTCTAAACTGAAGGAAACATGACAATATTTGTTATTCAAATCTACCCTCATCGTTCCTACAGCTTGAACATAACACCACCGGCATTAGTCACATCAATGACCTAAATAACTATAAAGATGAAAATATTCGTGACATACGCGCATATTTGACTGACGTTTGAGTGACATAGGTAGACAGATTGCGTCACAAGGTGACGGCTGCTCACAGAGTAGTCGGCGCACAGAGGCATATAAGATGGCTAAAAGCGATACGCAGCAAACGGGCTTTAAATGAGAGAGATAAACGACTTATGAATTTGATGAAGATATAATAACATACTAAGTACCACGACAGACTTATTATGATAAGTTTTTTGATTGCTAAGCGTTTCATTAAAGAAATTTGGCGAATTAAATAACGCAAGCCAGTAAAGGTACAGCGATTCACTATATTTGTTTTCGAAAATAACAACAAGAGATTAAATAGGGGTAAAATATCATAATTTGTTTATCCGAAAATATACGAGCGTACATTCGAGCTTTTGTTGATATGCGTAGATCAGCGGAGTTGAGAGAGAGACCCGCCCTGATGACTGATCGACACTGATTACATGAAAAAGATATTTTTCAAGGTATGATAAATATAAAAAAGAATACGAGACAAATAAATAATCTTTTGTGAAAAAGTATTAAGTACATTTTTGATGGAAAACTTACATTTGTTATCTTTCTCGGCAAAGAGACCTTCTGTCAAGAATGTCAAACTATTAAACTTAACTCCAAATCAGATTGGGGCATGTCACACAGACTTTCTGTAAATTATGTATTATCTAAACCTTCGACATTATTATAAAATAAAGAGTAACAGTAAAAGACAAAAAGAACAAAGCGAAAACAACAATAAGATATGTTGTTATCGGCATTCGTACACTCAAAAGATTCCAAAGTAAACTCGAAAGCTTAATAGTTTTATTACTGTCCCGAGACATAGCTTAAGTATAGAAAATAGTTCCCTGAGAGACCAATAACAACACAAGTTCTAAGTCATATAACGAGGGCAAACTGTGCGACGAAATTAGCTCGCAATATTGTTGCCGTATCGCATTGCCCTGTGCAACTTTGACATCTTAATTAGACTTGCAGCGATTTTTGCATTTTTTGTTTTACCTCTGAACGGATTTCGTAATAACGCTGCACAAATGTTTTCATCGTTTAATTACCGAACGGGCTGATTAAACATCAATCATTCGAAGAAGGCGCGGAAGCACGACTGTTATACGAATGTGAGTAATAACTCTTTCCCCATACTCAAAGGCGTGTATGCGTCGTACAAACACGTCTCAACAAAGACAAATGAATGACGAAACGTCCGTGTTATTCAAAGACTTCATATTATTTTTTAATGTCAAGTTAATGAAACCTTTCATTTATAGAAAAATGATGAATACAAAGAATACATTCCGGTTAATTATGCAAACAATACGTGATTGGCAACAATGTATGTCGAATAGAACTTTTAAATGAAATTAACATAGCCATAGATAACTGTTAATTTTTAAATTAACAACTCTGACGTATCGATAAACTTACACTACGTTAAGTTAAACAGTATCTAACAATGGCCACAAAACGACTGACTGTGAAAGGCTGAGTACTTTGCTTGGCTCGTCAAACTACCTAAACAAATTCAATGCGTATTGCTACACTTCTTTGTAATTAAATAGATTCAAACTATTTATACAAGTTACGGTACATATTTTACTGACGAATATCATAATCGTTATCATAGAGGAATATTAACGAAGTTTTGAAATAATCGTATATCCTGTTCCCGACGGAAAATCCGACAAAAATGTAAGACTAATTTTCTGAAATTAAAAAGTTGTAACAATGGAGATATGAATATACGAGAAATATGGCGCTCCACAAGAAAAATTGAAGGAGAAAAACAAAAGAGCACAAACACAATAGGGTCGCTGTTCTACATCGTGCTATTTCTTATTAAATACATCACACAATATTCTATAGTAAGAAGCACGAATCACGAATTGTGCTTCACACCATACATACATCACCAACCCGATAGCGTGGAATATACGTGCGCGTTATTACATATACGACAACCAATATCAGCCATGTAGTTGAGCAATACAACAATCAATGTTCAAACAATATCTTAATATTACGATATATCAATCAATATCACGCTTGTAAGGGGTGATAGGCACGAAATCATTCCCGTCTTGCTTTTCGTATCATCATCATTTTCTTTAAAAATCGAAACGTAGATGTCTTGATGATTGTCTGATTTACAAAATACGAGAAATGTGACCATAGTTATGATGAAGTTAATATTATTTGTGTAACATTTTTTTTTCATTCATAAGTTTTCAAAACAAATTAAAAAACCTGGAGTCGTTGAAACTACTAGCTTACATCTAACAACTTGGAATCCTCCCACGTCGTAACGAAAACAAAATAAATATACAGCGTAACAGAAATCTCGCCCTACTGGCAAAATAAATGTCTAGTGGCGATACAGGCAGTTTATGAACAAGGCAATAATATAACTAGTGTAATATTATCATAAGATTACAGAGGCGGCCGAATGGGACCGGAGGCGTGATAACGGTGGGAGGCACGCAACCGAATCTAGGCCGGATGTCGTCACGTGACTACGCATATTTTTATGTGATAAAAGAGCACATAGTGTAACCTTGATGGTCTGATAAGGTTCATTTTGGATATTAAAATAAAACTGTCTTTTGAACTTCTAAGCCAAGCTCCAAGGAAATCGTATATAAAACTGTAAGAGGAAAAGTCAATTTCGGTCATTATAAGAGTTACTAAAAATTAATAAATAACTATAAAACACTGTGTTCAATTATTACTTAGTAAATAAATTGAAATTCTTAAATTTCCCAGAATTATGTGAAAACTTATTATTTGGGATTATTGTACTGAAAAAAAATGCTTTCTGTACGTCTCTTTGAAACACTATAAAAATGGCTACATTACAGATTTCCAGCGAGGAATAACAAGTTCTAACAAGATCAAGGAATAAAGCGAGTAATCTAGATCGTTAATAACAGTCTCGCCGGTCGAATAAAGATCAGTAAAGCGTAAAGTCTTGGCAAGATTCACAACGCACCAGCCGTTGCCAAATAGAAATTTGCATGCGCCCCCGCATCAAAGACTTTTAAAGATATAAATTTATCAAGCCTAAAGAACGTGCGTCAAATAACAAAACGTACAGAAGATTCCAACATTCAGTTTCGTACAGTCACGTTTATCAGTCAGTTCGTATTAGTCAGATTTTGAATATAATATTATACAAGAGTGAGCATTTCTCAACAAGAAAAAGATAAACGAGCAAAACTGGTAGGTACAGCTGATGTTAAGGGATCACCAGACAGACCAGACATCTAGATGACTCGGAGATGCATTGCGAGCCTTAATGTCCGACACAGAAAGGTGTCCCTTTCTGTGTCATATGAGGAAAGGAAAGAGATTTAATTTTTCTTTTGGAAAGACCAAAAAAATTATGCATCCAAAACCACTTAGATAGACATTATAAAAACAAACACTTTTTCTTTAGCTGATATTGCATCGAATCTCAGGTAATATACTATATGTAATATAAATAAGCTGCAGTTAATAATTTATTTTACTACCGCTATAGAATACAACATGAAGTTCTTATTGCATTCTAGAAAAAAAAAGATCCTATGTTGGTATCACGGGAGCCCTTGTAGACGGAAATATATTCGATACTGCTTAGTTTCACTACATTCTCTCTTTCTCTCTCTTCAGCCGATAGTAGTCCACTGTTGGACGTACTCATCCCCGATTAATCGCCGTAAAGATGCCGCCCTCATCGAGTGAGCTACCGCAACCTTGATCATCGTTCTATCTTGTGAGAGGCTTACCTACGCTACGTAGACCTATACGTGCCTGTCATGTCGAACCATTTTCCTTTTCCAATAAACGAATGTTTATTTTTTTTTATTATCGTCGTCGTCGAGTGTTACGCTTGCTGGTTTTTCACAGGCCGATGTTTGCAGCGGTTAATAGCACAAAAACACCGTGAAGGAAACTGATTTACATTTAATTTTGCGACGTAAATTCAAACTGTAGTGTTGGATGTATTTAACAATGAATGTGAACAGGTGGTTCCAGAAAAATACTCGAAAAATAATTATTCACGCAATGATATCACGTCACGAATTTTATTAAATTGTAGTTATTAATACAAGCAATTAGACTTTATGACAAGTTGGTTAACTCAGAAGTAAAACATTGCCCATACAATCTGAGACAAGCACAAATCCTGTTTATACAAATATAAAGAAGACTTTATTATTTTCGTATGTCATATGTCAACGTTGGCGGTCATGGCTTAATATTCAGAGGGTCAACATTTTACGGTATTTTCGTCGTAAGAAGTTGAGTGGCACTTCTCTCGACATTATTTGAACACAAAATATACTTACGTTAGGATTTCTTTGTATATTTACTGAGAGCATGTCCATTTAACACTTTATTAACTAAAGAATACTTAATGCAAGGAATAAAAAAATACCTTTTGTGAGACAATTTAGGACTAGAAACTCTTTACCGTTTTGTTACACAGTTTGTGCCGTTATTATAAATAAAATGACGTCATGTATAACGACGATCTTACAATTAAAATATTGAAGTGAAGTAATGACTTAGATATTTAGATTACGATGTAAAGATTTTCTAAATTCGGATCTTGGTTGGATACGTAGGTATTGACGGGTGTGACAAAGTCGTCACTACTTTTATGTAAAGTTGCATTTCGTATATTTATAATTATGAAATCATTATTGACAAATAAAATCTATCAAATTACAACGTTCCTTGCAATTTAGCTCGAGGCGTGTTGCGTGACGATGGTATATCGACCTCAGCCGTTACCGTGGGAACTCGATTGTGGTGGTCTTACACCGAACCCACCGCGCCGGGATGCCCCTGACCTATACCAGCAACGTAAACTATTAATTGACTACTTTTTATTAATCGACATCAATGTTCAATTATCGCCACCTGCAAAACTTTTATCGTCCTAATTTCATTTAACTATTAGCAGGTTAACATATTTTAACCTACTACAACCTATATACAAAATAGGATGTTGTGACTAGAATTGAGAAAGATATGCATCGGTGGCTCGGGCATGTTGAAAGGTTGAATGAAGAGAGAATAATCCATGGAAATCCGTGGTCTTTGCCTACCCCTCTGAGTTGCGGGCGTGAGCGCATATTTACTTATTTTATTTTATTAAATACAACACATATTTCATTAAATTCTATAAGTTTCCTAAAAACTTTCTACAAATGTATTTTTGAGAGTCAAAATATTTCAATATGGGTATAACAATAGTAAATAATTTAACTCATGTTGTTGAAATATACACAAAATGAATTTTTAAACAACTTCATTTAATAATCATAAAACCCTAGTTAGTGAATACGACAACGTCTATGAATAAATAAACTTTAATTTATGTGTTATAAAAAGTTTTTAATTTAACATTAAAATAGAGGCCATGACTCGCTGGTTACTTTAGTCCAATCCAGCTGAATGAAAGTCGTGATCAAAAATCGTAATGTTTATCAATACTACAATAACAGATTTCAAGGTTCTTAGTACCTAATACTAACTCAATTTTTTGAGTAACCTTAAGGTAAGATAAAAATAAGATAATTATACGATAAAACGAAAGATACTTACGTCAAAAATTTGAATAAAAATTGGATAGCACTGAACAAATCTCATCAATCAGAATCAGAAATGGAATAAAAAGGGCCTAATACATACTAATCATGAAACGGTGACGGATTCGGATTGAAGACTTATGAAAAGATAGGAAGCACTGCAAGGTTCGGTCATCATATATCAGTTGGCGTTGCCGTGGTTAAATAAGAAAATGGAGCATACTGAGATAATAATATTATAACGTTCTATACGTATGTGCATAAACTGGTATATTATGTTAATTTCGCACTCTATATGTATATTGCGTGTATATAAAGTTGTTAAACAAATAAATGCGAGAGGACCATTTTTTTCGCATTAACTATAGCCGTAAAACAATCAAGATGGAAAATAACAACTCATAAATATTGAAAACTATAATTTGAGATTATATAATATACGTACTACATATTATATACATGTAACTGTATAGATTTTATGTTGGCGGCAGACAATTTAAAATAATTTTATTAATTTGATGTCTAACTAATAGAGCATAATAAATATTAAGTTAACATCACATACATACTCGTATATGATAGAAGCACAATATTCCACGAAATTTATTAGTTGCAAATATTTAAAGAGGTATGTTAATTGTATGTATTGTATATTCGTATTTTTCATAAAACTAATGTGATAAATTATGATAATGATATTGTGTGTCCCATAAACAGATACCGGTACTAAGTCATTTATTTTATCTTAATTTTCCGAGTAACGCCAAATGTTAATCATGTCAATAATTATTATAACATATTTCTACGAAAATTTATTATATTTTTTTTATACATTTACCTAAGAAACAACAGAAACTTCACACACCACTATTGTAGTGAACCAGTTTTGATAAAGTTGTATGCAATCATGGAAAAACACATTTATCTATCAAAACGAAAGTGTTAGAACATTCATTATTTTATTAATTATCATTATTTTAATAATATTTAACCATATGCTTATAGTATTTACGTGAATAATGTGTACAATTCTATTTCAATAAATGAATATTGCAATGAAAAAATATCAGTTTCAACCGGAAAATATTTCAATCCCACAGATATTGATTGTAGCACCGTTTCAAGCGCTGCTCCCTACGTCAACGTCGAAACGAGAAATTTAAAATAAATTATTTCATTTCATCTATAAATGAAATGCTTTTAGTATAATCATATTTTTAAGACCCAAATTTCAATACTTTAATTTGTTGCTCCAAATAAAAAGATTTGTATCTATCCCGAAACCAAAGTGATGTACATAGAAGGTAATGTAATTAAAATAATGCCATTAAAAATGTATCACTATTTATTTTTTATCTTTGTTATAATGCCGTAAAATATTACATTAATGGTTGTTTTGAAGTGGCCGTCAAATAAATTGAGGTCAACGTAATTATTAAAACGACGCCATAAAGAAAGTTAGTTGAAATAGCATTGTGCTATTAGGAAATCCTATTAATGTACAACTCGAATACCGAATACTCGTTATGTAGAGGGCGACGTGCTGCTTTAAAAATCTTTTTCTACTACAGATATCTGAGGTAAGAAATCTTAAAGCTTCTATACGTTACATGACATAGTATATCTTTCTAATTCGTAGCACATATAACTTAGGTACACTTATAGATTATTTAGCAATTTTCTTGAAATTACCAAAACATAATGCGCTTTCCAACTCCGCCACTTCACAAACACAATTACATTTAGGACGTTCACTGAGCCACACAAGTTCGCGCGCTACGTCGTAGCGACGTGCAGGCTACGCGACGCGCGACGTAGCACTGGCGCGCGGCGGCGTAGCGCCTCGTAGGCCCGGACTCCCTGTTTCAATTAACTGCTTTGTTGCCTCTGTGACAGTGAGACCGATTTGTGTCAAAAAAAACTTGACGGCATCAGCTTCGGTTCTATGAAATATTATCCCATTCTTTAATAAACGATCTAAATGTACTTTTAGTGGGGGTGGAGAGTAGCAGAAGTAAATTTACTACTTTTTAAATCCTTTTACAAATTCTAAATTATTTAAGTCAGCAAGTTTATCTTTTTAATTAAGCATTATATAGTTTAACATCTAATATTGATAGTTAAATATTTTGATTATTTGAAGGCGCGCGTTGTGTTATATTTGTTTGATGTACTTAAAAATCCCAAGCACATTATATTTTACAATAACAAAGTTATCACACGTCCTGAAAACATGTTCAAGTCATTTTTGTCTACTTATCTATAATATAAAAATAAGTCGGGTTTTCCTTCCTGACGCTATAACTCCAGAACGCACGAACCGATTTCCATGGTTTTGCATTCGTTGGAAAGGTCTCGGGCTCCGTGAGGTTTATAGCAAAGAAAATTGGAGGAGAAAAGCAGGAAAACAGGGAAAAAATTTTCGATAAAAATGCTATAAAATAGAGTCCTATCATATAGATTACTATAAATTAGAGTACTAAGTATGTAATATAATTTCGTTTAGGTATAATTGCAGGGCGGGTGAAACCGCTGGGCATAGCTAGTATATAATATAATAATATAACAATTTAATGTACAAATAAATATTCACTCCAGTTTTTGTGATGTAAATCCGTACAATTGAAGGTAATAAAATTAAGGACATAAAAAGTTGAACACGTTACATTAAAAACAAGCTAAATAATATCTTGTCACCGATTTGACACGGTGCTCCGGGGCCATAAACTGGCGTTATTGTAATATGGTGTCATAATTTATAAGAGTATGTTCGGAGATCGCCGGCAACATTAAAGGGTTGTCTTCGGGGAGCTGGGCTGGCTGGAGTGATCCAAGTGTCCATGCCCACACGCAAAATACATGTTACAGAAAACAAGCGTGAAGTAGTAGTACTGTGCGTTTCGTTTGATGAGTAAGGTGCCGGAGGCCTAATTTCAGTCCTCTTCCCCTTAACACCCTTTCCTCATGAGGATAGGATGGGTGCAGGAAGAGGAATGGACGGGGAGGGGGTTAACGGGAAAAAGGAAATATCCTTTATCCTGTCTATGCCCTCCTCAGTCTATTAAAGGTAGACAACGCATCTGCAACACATTTGCTTGTTGCGGATGTCTATGGGTAGCGTTCACTTAACATCGGGTGACCCGCTTGCTGTTTGCAACATTCTTCCTTAAAAAAAATCCAAATAATACCAGACCACTGAACTTTATTGTGTTTATTACTTGATTGCATAAACGAAAAATTATATTTTAATTATACCTCAATCATTCCAATTTTTGGTTAAAATTTGATAAAGGAAGTATCAATGTCATATGTCGTATATGTCTAGCTACATGCATAAATAGAGGTAAACTATGTATCATTATTGCATTAACAAAAGAAAAACACTAAGTGACCACTTCACTAGAAAATTGTCAAAAATACGCCAATTTCTGAATACGAAACGATGTAGGACACTATGTGATGCAGTAAGGAAACAAAGATAATAACAATGTAAGGAACAAAACATCATAGTTTAAAGAGATAATCTACTTTGTTGAAAGAGAAAGAACGCTCTAACAATCGACTAATACCGAGTATGATGGCAAGTAAGAAACGCTTAAACTGTCCGAAATGAAATACACCCTCCGCTGACAAGTTAAATACACCCAACGGCCGTGCGAAGAATGGAGGGTGGAAGAAATCTATCTCCGCTTTGGAATGAATTAAAAACCCAATTTGAGAGAACTCGAACCTTTTTTAACTCGATTACTTCGGATAATCTCGCATTGAGCAAACGTCTCGGGTATCGTGTTGTCGATTTTAAATACGCTAATTTTGAATACGAAAACAAAACATTTAATCATTTTGTAACAGACAGGAGTTTTAAGAAACCTGTACTAAGCCACGTCCGCATTGCCCACAGTTTTCTTCAAAATATTACGTATATTATGTTTTTCTATCAGTATGAAGGGTTTGGCTAAATTGTGTGCTCACCCTACACTAAAAAAATATTTTCCGAAAACCATCACGGATAATATCCCTATGTTTAAGTAATCAGTAGCAAGTTTAACTATTGACAGATACAGTCTGTGTGTGTAAAACGACTTTCATCAAAATTTATATAAGTAACATCTAAAAAAAAGACGCGAACCAACATTGCTATTACGCTTTGACTATTGATGTACAAAATGCGCCCCGTAACTTCGGACTTTTCTCGACCCATTTCATGAAGCGCGGATTTCGCGAAAGAAGCTTTACGAAAATAGATACAAGGAAACGTTGAGACAAATAAGCGTGCAGCGAACCGCAAATTTTTTTAGCGCAGAAATCCAAATAAAAATTAAAATCAGCGCCTCGTTTTACCGCCGCCGCATTACTATGCGGTTCCTTGTTTTACTTTAATTGAGACAAGAGATAAGTCGATGTAAGACTCATAAATTTTGGAGCGATCTTCTGAGTGGAATTATGTGGCGTGAATTTTTATAGTACTCAGTGAACACGCTGCCTTTTGAGTATTAAGAGAGAGGAAAGAAGAAAACGTTATTATACACCTTAACAACGATTATGTCAATCCGGAAATGTGGACGTTTCTTACTCTCTTCAGTTAAAGTCCCTTTTATGTACCGTCATTTTTAGGGGTTATTAGTAAACGTGTTAGGCGATTTGATTTTCGTATGTCCTCAAGAGAATTTAAGAATGGCGGCGACGTATAATATATGCTGCGGCATATAACCTAACCTCAAACATGATAGACTGACGATTTGGTCAAGATTAGGGAAGTCCATTGGATGAGGGCAACAAAAATTGTGTCTATTTATGTGAGAGAACTTCGTCCAGCAGTGAGTTTCCAATGGACGATGATTATGATGAGCAACATGGCAGTGTAAAGTAATATCAAAACTTCAGATTGAAGCAAAAATAGCATTATAGAAACCTACTAGTCGACTTACTAAATTTAACCAGCACATAACGTACCTCTTCTATTCCTAATTAGGACTGGAGGAGGCAATTCATTTGGTACAGGTGTTTCTTTAGCCAGACAAACGCCGCAATGGTTCCGTACCGCTGATTGACGAACGGACTTACGAGCCGCTCTGTTTGCGCCCGTCATTAATTTCATTTAAGATTTGCTTTTGAGTGAAAAGAATTGAACGGATCAGTGGCTTCGAACAAAGAACGTTATTGATAGCTTTAGAATTAGGGTATAACAAAAACGAAGCGAGAGTGATTATCTACAGATTTCCCTTTTTTTAACTTCGCGTTAGATAGCAGTGGGATATATTTTATTTAGCCATAGCAGAGAACACATCTGGAGTTTGTTTCGGATGTCGCAAAAAGATATTATCGTTTCCTCATCCATTACATAATGGATTTTCGTAATTGTACGAGTTACAATGTCAATATATGTAAAACAGATAAACATAACATTAACATACATAATATTATCCTAATAACTTTTATTGTGATGGGCGACGAACATGAACTCTATTGTCTATAACGCTATAATCTCCGTTAACCGTTTAGTCAGGCGTGAAGTAGAAGTATTCTGCGTTTCGCCTGATGAGTAAGGTGCCGGAGGCCAAATTCAGTTCTCCTCCCTTTCCCATCCTTTTCTAATAAGGATAGGATTGGACAGGGAAGGGATAAATAGGAAAAGGAAACATCCTTTTCCCTGTCTATCCCTTTCTCTGTCCATTAAAGGTAGTCCAAAGCATCTGCGACTTGCTTGTTGCGGATGTCTATGGGTAGCGGTCACTTAAAATCAGGTGACTTGCTTGCTTATTTGCTACCTTCTCACATACAAAACACACCTCTCTTGTAAATCAAAGATCATATTTTGTCGGATTGTTTTATTTAAATGAGATTTAATAAGGAGACTTCAGAATTAAATGAGACAAAACACAAAATCCCCTGTATCTCTTATTTATGCAAATCAATTACATGCACATACAAAACATAGAGAACAAAAGATCGAATTTTAAGATCGAATTTCATCGAATCATATTCGATGTTCGAATATCGACTTAAAATAGTGCATAAATTGACTTTCATAAAGATAAAAAAGGGTGAAGGTACGATAAAAGTAATTAGTAATAAACCTACGAATGGTAAATAAATTATAATGACACCCGCAGTCGGCGTAAAACGTGAATTATAATTAAAAACTACATGTCAAGTCCGCGGTTAGGCCGTATCGGCTTCGAATATCTTAATGGCGTGTGCAGTCAAGCCTTGTTTGCTTCGTCCGTGCGCTAGCACGCTCCTACGAGTCTACAATCCAACTAAATTGAATGACGGCCACTCGACAACGTTTCCTTGATTATGAACCTGCTCTACAACTCGGTCGGCTAACGTGTTCCGTGCCGCGAACAATGTATTATTGGAGGCAATCAGGAACATCAGTCAGGTGGCTGTTTACCTCGATTTGCTGATCAATAATTGTCTCACTAGATCTAGAGCATCGATCTAAGTCTACACTAGACCGAGGGTTTTAGTCACTTTTGTTATATAAATTTAACAGTGGTAGAGCCCGCAACAACAACATCTGTTGCACGAATGGGCCGGCTCGACCGGTGAAATACCACGACCTCACAGAAAACAGGCGTGAAGTAGAAGTTTTCTGCGTTTCGTCTGATGAGTAAGGTGCCGGAGGCCTAATTTCAGTCCTCTTCCCCTTCCCACCCTTTCCTCATCAGGATAGGATGGGAACGGGAAGAGGATTGGACGGGGAGGGGTTAACGGGGAAAAATCCTTATTCATGTTTATGCCCTCCTCTGTCCATTAAAGGTAGGCAACGCATCTGCAACACATTTGCTTGTTGCGGATGTCTATGGGTAGCGTTCACATAATATCAGGTGATCCGCTCGCTCGTTTGCCACCTTATACCATAAAAAAAAAAATTAAAATTTATTTCCCTTACAACTTTTCTAAAGGGCGTGTTACTAAGCATTGCTTAGTTCGTTCACAAGTAAACATGCACATAATACAAACGAACAATACTAAAAATTGAGCATATGCAGTATTTCCGCGCGCATACTCTTGAGAAGTATACTGTTTTCTCAAATTCCCGATAGTACGCTTATAAGAGTGTAGTTGCTAGTAAGCAACTACACTCTTATAAATTATCGTATACGACAGTGAACACAAAATTAAGTAAGGTGTAGGCCCTTTGCTCTCTATCCAATATAATAATAACGAATTGTCAAAAAGTAAAACTATATTTTATAAAATAATAAAACATAATGCTTTAAGTTAATGAAAGTATCCAAAGACACATACGTAACAACGCAACAGTTCCATTTTCTTATGTGTGTTGAGTGTCCGGGCGTCTAAAGTTTAAGATGTAAAGATCAATAAGATTGCGGATAAACGTGTCCATACACATTACAATGGCGACACAATCAGTCCCCGCACGCCAAAAGTCTTCTCATTGTGTTCGGATCCTAACGGACAATGATAAATGTTCTTACCAGTCTTCCCTGATTAAAAACAACATATGTAGCTAGCGTATGTAATATGTTCGCAAACGAAACAAAAAGTTGTAAGCGAACAGTACTTGTACAAGCTAATACGTTGAAGATAACTTGGTTTATAAAAATGTGTAATAAAAACACAATAAGATCGGAATCGTCAAAGATTTTGAACTTTCAAAAAAAATTTAAAGTTCAATATATGACAACATATGAGCCTACAAAACAATGCTAAAACAGTATTTTGCTATCTAAAAACTGACGAGCTCTAAAAAAACTGATAAATGATATTTAAATACACAAATATTTTTATATTTATGTTGCAAAAGTAAGTGGCAGACGTCCAAGGAGAACTTATATCAATTAGATTAGTGACATACTAAAGAAGGGCGGGCGATATAAGGAGTACCCGTTACCAACCGGCATGTATGCGTAGATTTTTTTTATCGTAGGACATTATTCACACACTGCTATCTGATCACAAACTAAGCAGAGCTTGTAGGATGGAAACTAGATAACTGATATAAGGCATGTACTACATTTCTTTCGTAAATACATACATAAATAGATAAGACTCAGGACAAACAAACTTTTATACACACAAAAATCTGTGCCCTGGTTGGGAAGCGAAACCACGAACAGCGACGTGTAAAGCCAGTATCTTACTAACCACGCCAACCAGCCCGTCAAAGATGTATGGATGTAGAAGTGAGAGAAGTATGCCAGGATCGCGCCAAATTCAAATCCATAATCTCTGCCTAAACCTCTGGGTTATGGGCGTGAGCGCATATTTATTTATTTATTTTAAATATTTTTAAAACGAACATAGGACTGGCGACGTAATAGCTAAGTATAAATATAATAAGCTAATTTTACATCGATACAAAATATATTGAGACACTAAAATACATTAAACGAAGGAAATAATTGGCATCTGACACCAAAAAAGGGTTGAAATAAAGACCTCGCATGCTGGTAAAGTTGTGGATACAAATGCGGCGAGACCCTTTACAAATTATTATCAATACGCGGCAAGCAACGCAATACCGGCGTAGTTTAGAACAGATGCGGCCGACATTATAGAATGCGGCAGCCGGCTTGTAACAGTTTCTTTTATTACTACCCTCATCCTGTAAAGCACAGTATCGTTTGCATAACTCCAAGGTTTTTAATGGCCGCTGCCTGAGGTAATGAAAATTTTACTTGATGAGGATTTTTTGGTGAAAGTTTAATTACACTAATGACTACACTACTGACATAGACAGTGAGACATGGTAGTTTTGTTGAAGTAACCGCTATTATGTACAGTATTTGAAGGGGCCAAAGCATCCTTTCTCTTTCATTCATTCACTATTTGGAAGTGTTCATTTAATAATAAACCTCCACAGGTCACAAGACTCAAGTTAAAACTTAATCGTTGTTTACTGTTGAATTAAACAGTTTTCTGTTTAAAAGAAATAACTTTAAAGTTTACTAAACCTACTTATATTATAAATGCTAAAGTTTGTAAGTATGGATGTGTAGATGTATGGATGTATGGCTGTTTGTTATTCTTTCACGCAAAAACTAATGAAAGGATTTTAATGAAACTTTACAATATTATACCTAATTAATCACAATAACATATAGGCTATAATTTATAAAGATATTGTGTAAATTGTCCTAAACATATCGATAAGTGTCAAGTAAGGAGGACAAAATCCGCCATATGCGAGCTATTTTGCAAAAACCGGGTAGAGTACATTATACATAATGCATATTGAAAATGTTTACATTAAATAATCATACAAAAAACAGTGAACCTTCGATTAATTATAGGGCGGAGCGAAATTTTCTGAGCCAGCTAGTATTGAAATAACGTTATTTGAAATAAAACTTGCAGATTATCCACTGATACACTGAAATTGAAAATCTAAGAAGTCGAGGAGTTCCATTCAAATATAATTCTTACGACGAGGACGAATTCACACCGTAGGATACTGTCCGCAAAAGTTTAACGCCCTACAAGAATTACGAGCTCCGGAATCGTGAGGCGGTGGAACTATCTTGCCTAATAAACGCGCGCAGGCACTCGATTGGTTTCCAATAGTCTGTTACTTTCAGTTCTTGTATTAATTAAAAGACTTTTAGACTTTACTCAAGACTCCGGCACTCGGATGTATTTCAAAAGTACGAGATGAACGTACCTTAATTTTAACTTTTATTCTTTTCTACAATAAAGATATTCCTTCTTTTTTTACAAAGCAGTATTAATTGCATAAATTGTAAAAGAAATGACCCGATTAATCGATAGAATGATGTTCAAATCACAATCGTAATAAGTCTTTTATTTTGAAGTATTCGTTACGTTTATGAATAGAATGTGAAGTGTAAAGTCACCATTACAAGTTTAACAGTGACAAAGTTTAGTAATCAGTTACTTTGAAAGTGGCACCTTAACCTTAAAAAATGAAGTTGACGAATTGAAGTAGTGTCGTCGAAAGCCGAGTCCGCAGCTGTATCCCTTATCTCCTACACTGAATCCCTTCTTTGCTACAACCACCTGCAACGCTACTTATTTTAAAGGTGATAATGCGGTAGAGATATGCTCCTTTGATTTTTTTTAGTCCGCTTCTTCGTTAAATTCTTCGTAAGCTAACGTAACTTACTGAATCACAAAGTACGTTTCATATTCATTTATAATTATAGTCGTGTTAATAGCAATCGGCGTAAATTTCTCCTAAGCATTCAACTAAGACGACAACCGAGGATCTCTAGACGTCAACTAAATTCTTCCGGATTTAGGATTCTTGTAGAGTAGCCGATATATTAGAAAGCTATATGATTATCATTTAGCGCAATGAAATCTGATACGATGCAATGAAATTTGTTTCATTCTATGTATATTAATCACGTAATAGGAAATCATTTAGTCTTAACTTATAGCCGCCACATAAGATCCCGATAATGGGGTCTCGGTGTGTTCTGTTAAAGTCAAGCTGAAGCGGGTCGAGCCGACTTCCCAGCCGGCGTTTAATTGAACATTCAATTCAGAAGGCAAACTTTGCGACTCGGAACCGAACCTCGCCTCGAGACGTACACTAGGCAAAAGTACGGATATGTCGGTCCGCATAGCGTCGTTAATAGACGTTGAACTAAATGGGCGTGTTGAAGAAAATCGTAATGTATTAAAAATAAATGATATATCGCAACAAGTCACATGCATGTATCTTAAAAAGTTAAAATAATTTATGAAATTATTAACAGCGACCCACCCCGGCTTCGTACGGGTAGTTTCTCCATACAAACTTTCATCCCCTGCTTTTGACCTCTAGATGAATTTAAAAAGTCTTCTTTTAGTGCTCGCCTACATAACCGTAATCTCTTTGCAAACTTTGTAGTCTCTAGGTAGTCTAACTAGTGGGCAGTTTGGGGTGTACGATGATATATCAGTCAGTTTCTTCTTCAATATATAAGAAGAAGATAAAAGATAAAAGCAAATATATATAACATAAATTAGTTTCTAAATTTAGTCTCAATTATAATATCAGATTTTTTAAATAATTAAACAAAGTTAGTAGTTTCCAATTTAAATCGTAAAAAGTAATTCAGTGTAAGAAAAATTAAAAATGAAAAAAAAATTAAGTAAAAAAATGTACATTTCAAATAAAATGCAAATTGAAATAAAGTCATAACATAAGGAGAATAAGTTTTACGCGAGCGTTAAAATTGATCGACCGACTACATTAGACGAATCTCAAGCAAACCCTGAACGCGATCGGCAGAGCTCTGGCAGTGGTGGCAATAATACTGAGGTACGCTAACTTTGAAACAATCTTTCGATGTCGAGAAATCGAGAGCGTATAGAATTTGTTTTAAGTTGTTTAACTTATGGTACGACTAAAGTGGTTATTTCTTGTACTATCTTATAGCGATTTATTTAGAGGGATTTTACCATTACGCGACTTGTTATGTAATTTTGATGGTTAAAACATTCCCCCGAACCAAACCATATCTGCATCTAAACATAAATATTGTAATGGTATAAAACATTGATAGAACCACGCAAAAGCATCAACTGTTCTTGGCGACTGTACCAAGATTTTACAATCCTGTCGAATAAATTGAAACGATATCGGGTTTTTGTAACTAAAATATGATGCGTTGTTAAAGTGTATATATCTAGAATTTCCTTGTACGATAAAGCATTGTTTACCGCGGCGCGTCTAAGCCACGAATCTGATTTACATAAGAAACTGAGCTGAAACATCGCTTCGGCGCACACTTCGACGTCATTTACGCTCATACACACACACAGACAGAGACGTCTACATAAAGTGTTTTCACGTTTACATAACACTGTCGACGAGTATATTTTACTTCATATATTTTTTAGATGTAAACGATCCTTGTGCTTAGTAAATATGCTCTCAAAGTTCAAACAACACCATATTAAAAGTTCAATAATATAATATGACAATTGTTTTATATGAAACCCTTTATGAGAAAACATTAACTCCTGCACCTTTTAACCTGTTTTAACCCTACAAGAATAGAGGTCGCTACATATATCTGCCCTTCATTGGGTTTATTAAGATCTTAACGTGAGATAATGTATAATTTTTTTCTTAAATTAACATTACAAAAGTTTTAATAAAACGGAGATCCTAAGACGTATATTCATCGTGAAGCTACAAGTAAAGAAATTTAGAATGCGATAAAAACAAAGGAGGCCGGAATTCCTCTTTAGCTCCTCAAACTCGTTGTTTTCGCGTAATGAGGGTAGTTTATCGCCTTCGTGCGGCTAGCGGCGAGCGGCCGGACTGAAGAATTAAGATCGGTCGGCACGGAACGGCCCGGCTTCGGGGATTTCTTCTACGCTATCGGTGGGCGCTTTGTCGCGAAACGGCAGAGGAAATGGGCCCTAAGTGCTGCCATATTCTTTACATTATTAGAATTCCGTGTCTCATTAATTTGCAGGCGCCTCTTGGCCTACTAAAATTAAATTATATGCGGGCGTAGTGGAGTAGAGGCGGTCCGCTTAGCGATACGAGACCAGTGCCTTGTGTGGGTAGTTATGGTGTTAAGTGATACAGAAAATACTTATATATAATTAATAAATTAAACATAATTTAGTGAGAAAATACTTATATTATAAACTTTACCAAACACTTGAATAGATTTTAAGTCTTTGATCCTATATTTGATGATCATATATTGACATGGTCTTACTTACGGGACTTGATAGTTTAACTTTTGTATTTTACTTGCGGAAAATTTTCATTTCGTGAAGCGGTGGCAACAATTATTGTGGTCAACTTTAATTAAAATAATTGTCACAGTATAACCCAAGCAAGTTGATAAATGCGCTGGAACCTTGTCAAATTTACATTAACGTGACTTCATCCATAACATCATAAGATCATTTCATCATTAATGTTTTGATTAGATTATTTAATAACTTTCTCAAATTTTATATGCGTAATTAACTATGACATTGACTGGTTATTCATATTTAAATATTATTTTCCCGAGTAAAACTATGAAGTATTTTCCTATTCATTTTAAAAAAGATGACAAGAATAACAACAGCAGCAAACATGCTAACGGTTTGAACGTCAAGAAATTATGTCACCAAAATGGCAGCCAGGCGCACTAGCAGTTTGCTTGGCTGATATGTCATAGTAGTCAGCCAATAAAAGATTAAAAGTTACCAACCCCAAGTCTAGTCGCAAAAAGATATTAAAAAACTGTCTTTGACACTCAAAATGTAAGTTATGAAAACGCGTCCGTTCATCGAAGTACAAAAATAAGGATATCGGCGGTTCCACTTAGAGAGATTGCACAGGAGCGACGGGGGGAGGTAGGGTACTCGAAAAAAAAAATCTTACTACAGTGGCGTTCCTGTCACCGGTTTAAATATGACCGGTTAATAAAACCCAAGGCAGGGAACAGTATCCACGGGCGGTCTACGACGAGACGCGGCG
This sequence comes from Papilio glaucus, assembly GCA_000931545.1. NCBI lineage: Eukaryota > Metazoa > Arthropoda > Insecta > Lepidoptera > Papilionidae > Papilio > Papilio glaucus. Next base: position 210,739 of record JWHW01031674.1, on the reverse strand, counting down.
CATTAATAGTTAATGCGTCGTAATGGAGCGCGCGCACTGCCGCCGGTTCGCTAATACCCAGAAATACTCCGGCTCTGCCGTTGGGCGGTTTTGTGTGGTAATAACAGCACTATCACTTTAAATTTTGCATATGATATTAGAGTGATAATGAAGTAAGCACGTTGTTATAGAATATTTTATTAATAAACATCATGTACTATTTGTAGTTACGTTTATTAATTTGTATTATATAACGCATCGAAAATATTATGAGTATAAATTTAATACGAGAGCACGTGAACCATCTAAACTAACCTTACTTAACTGTATTCTAAGTAAGATTATTTTAGACGTGAAAATGTGTTGGTTGTAATACATAGACGACATGATAGGACAATTCCATAAATTAATAATCCCAATCAAATAATAAGCCTATAGAGTAGACTATATTAATTATTTACGAAAGCTTGTTTACGAAGGCTCTATTATTACATCAATCCCCTAAGCCGTAACTATCACACTTAGTGGTGTAACCACACAGTCACGCCACAAGCGTGTACAGTCTAACATTATTAACCACATTAAGTGACAATCGTACGCTCGTACCGTAAGAGGCTTCCCGCATCACTCGCATCCCCTTAACACGTGTTTAAAGAACCGTGTATAGACCCATTACCGCGTTGTTTACGTCACGTCTTTGTTTTAACCTGATACTGTTGTATGTACGGTAAAAGCTTCTTTTATCAAATATAAATGGAGTGTTAAACAATGTATCATTCAGACATCATTATTTACATGTTATTTATATTTATTCTTTGAGTAACAGAGATAGATGTGATAAAGATAGAAGCGTATAGAAAAGAAGGCAATAGACCGATATTTAATATGAATAAAGCAATGACTTATAACACACAGAGAAACAATTTGTGACTATGTTTAAATATGCAACTAATTCATCTCATTAGTCGGAGCGTGGAGTATTAATTTGCATTCAGTCTCGACAAATTTTTAAAGGACGTATTAAAAATTCAGAGAGCAGCAATTAAAATAATGATCTTTGCTGTCTCTCTTTATGATTATACTTTTAGTAGAAAAAATTAGGAAAAAGGAACAAGGGCGAGAGCTACATTTTAATGAAAATTAAGCCGGATTCCACAGTCCAATTGAGGTCAGGGGGCACCCTAGCTGTCATGTTTTGTTCATAAATCAATGGTTAGAGGGTATGTTGCTCATTCGACTACATTAAGGTTAAAAGCCATGTAGGTTTCTGCTATTTAAAGTTGACTATAAGTGTTGTTTTCTTGTGTGAACCTGACTTGCAATGCTACCCCTAGTCTATAATTTGCCGATAAAACTCAGAGTTAAAAACAATAAATTTATTGTATTACCTTGGATTTATTGTTTCACATTCGCTACGTAAGTTCACATCGGACTACATTGTAACTTATTAGGAGATTGAATAGCCGAATTATTAGCAGACGGGTCATACATAATAGATCGACTTCGTTAGTCTTCCAGTAAGTTGCTAACTTACTCTCAATACCTTGCTATCAGTTCCCGAGCATGCGTACAATTTATACGAAATCAATGAAAGCACGTAATATTTTACTTGGAATAAGAATTAATAAAAATTTTCTTACAATAACGAATGATATATTATCTTTTTAAACTATGTAACCCCAATGAAAACGATGGTGATGTCGTTGACTTCAGCTGGTTGCACTCAATATCCAATCAGCACTCATTTCGACTAAAGTGACAGAATATAAAAGTATTTAACTCTATTAGGTACATACATTTACAGCTTAACTTAAAAAAAACGTATAGAACCAGTAATCAGTTGCATGTTTTGTACAATTAGTGTAGGAACAGTAAATAGCCTTCCCATTTGTTATTGATTAATAAAGAAGGCACTAGTTTTCACAAAAACATTAAATTAGATGAAGTAAATAAACATATATCAAAAGTAATTTCTGTGTAATAGAATAAGCCATATCGAGTTAATTATTTTCCATCTCAATTCAAGTATCCGCCGACTTCATCCGATCGCTCCTTTATCGAAAGTCCGAATAATTTCTCCAACTTCTTCTATATTGACTTCGTAATTCGTCTTACATCCATCTAATGACATATACGTCGTGTTATTAGTGGTTTGTCTGCTACAAACTTTCGCTCGCCGACTGCCGCAATTCGTTTCTCGTCTATTCATCGCATTGATTTTACTTCCACTTCACAAGTTAACAGCGAAGAGGCCACGAAATCAGTTGTATTGCGTTAAGACTTCGTGTAGACATGATCTATTAGGGACAGACAAAAGCTTTTATTAACAAAAAAATTGTTCCAGCATTGAAGTTTACAAAAATTTACTATGTAACCAAGGACGTTGTAATTAAAGCTGAGAAAGTTATGCGTTGGGATTTTCCTTTTGTCATGTTGAAAAGGTAAATGAAGAATCAATGAAAAGGCAAATTTATATAAATGGTTTAGATCAGATTGGTGATATACTAAAGAAATACAATATTAAGTTCTCTTCACCAACAAGTATGTATGGGAAGATGTATGCATGTCAAATTAGCCCTATTTAAATTGGAAATCCGTTATGTCTGCTTAGAGGCGCCAATCCTATTTCAATAGATCAAATGTTTAATAAAAACCTTAATACAATATTAAAATTACAAGATTCGTTACGTTTGTTAATTACTTAAAATTATAATATTAAATATGATTTTTTAACATATTCCTTATTCCAAATACCTACCATAACAAGTATTCATTACAGAAACATAAGAACGTTCCAGCATAAATTACCATAATAAAATTCAAATGCCATCCGCTTCTTAGAACGAAGTCATTTCATTATACTAAATAAAAATGCGGACACAGTACTTAAAATTAACTTGAATAACACTTTTCCATTCGTTTAAACGCTTTTTTCAACGCCCTCTTTAGAGGAAGCGAGAGTGCTGGCACTAACTCAATTACCGGCATCCGGCTTCATGAGGACCAATTCACTCACTCCGAGATTTTTCACTTTTACTACACAAAATCAGATATCATTCTGTAATTGTGCAATTATATTTTAAAGCACCAAAACTTACAAGGAAAATATTACCATAAAGTTTATACTAAATAATAAATTTAATAACATTAAGTCATTAAATAAGTAACTTTGAAACATCATCTGCTAAGGTTAGACCACAAACTTCTAAAGAGTTATACACGTACAAGATTTCATATTCGTGTTCTCAAATCGCTTGCAACGTCCTAAAGCTCCGTAAAGGTAATTCTTTTTAATTTTTATTTATATTGCATAATATAGAGTGCCATGTTTTTTTGTGTTTAATACTTTAACGATAGAACAGCTATTATCTTTCTGTACAAATTAGTGTTACTATGAAAAAAGTGTTGAAACATAAATTTGGCAAATTTCCCAGTAACAAACCAGAAGCCAGTTAACTCTATAACCAAACTTAATGCCGTATTAAAATTTGTAATGAAATTCAATGTTCCTCCGATGGAACTAGCAAGGGCGGATGTAAATCTATCCCAGGAACGCCCTTTTCGCTTTCGACCCTTCCTTACACGGATTCCCATGGTTATTTTTGTACCTCCTCAAATAAACGGTTCGCATACTGGAATAGTTTATGAGGTAGAAATTTGATCACGTTGAAATTTAACTCTGCAAATAGCACAAACTTGTCGATTCGACGTTTCGCTTTCGTTACGTGACATACAGCCGTATTAGATTAACTTGCTGTTAAATATTGTACAAATGTACAATATTTATTCTTTAACATACACGTTTATAATAATCTCTTAATCGGTTAACACCGTGTACACTTTAGAGTTTGTCAGGAAATTCCGCTATCGTATGATTTATAGATCAAATAAAATATACGTACAAAATTTGTAAACAATTAGTGAAGTACCAATTATTTAAAAAGTATTTGTTTAATCCCAACCAAATACAAGTTCTTTTCTTTCTAGTTTTCTCATAGGAAGAATGATGGCTATATTTGGAGTGTTTAAAATAACGATATGTATTTTTTATGGTCTAACTTTCAGCAAAGTTTATCAAACGAAATGTATATGAAATCAATTGTTAGCGTGATAAAGAATCACGAAAATAAAATATCAATTAAGAAAAAAAAACGCACGTGTTTCATAAAATAGTTGAGTTTGTTCGTACATTAATGAGAGCAAAAACCTAGGACGAAACTCAAAGCTGCCGTAGATTTTATTTGCATATAACGTTCGCGATGGGCCACTAGAGGACGTTCGCATAAAAATATCACCGTGCTGCACCGTGCGATATAAAGGTGTGTACGCACTAAGGAGTGCAGCACTGCTAATATTACGAGCATTTATGACAACTATTTATTGGACAGTTTTTAGACAAAGTAATGGCAAGAACTACAATGTATATATAACTCCTACGAAAATGAAGATATGAGTCTATTGGTGGTAGAGGTCAACAGGGTGAATTTCAATATTGAATGTTATTCTCAGATTTTCAATTTTTAATTTTCAGAATTACAGAAAATTAAAAATGTATCCGTTATATACAGAACAAGTAGTTCTATAGTAGTATAGATAAACGAGTAGAACATGAAAGATGTAATTTTATATTGGTGAGTTACTTATGACAAAATTTCATAGTGAACAAAAATATTCACAAACATAATCAGTGTGGTAGAGACTTAAGCTTAGCAAGCAGTACGATTTCATAAAGTGTGCACGAACCAGTCTCAGCACCCCGTAGAGGCGTTAAAAACCTTACTGGAAGATTATTTCTTTTAAAAAATATTCACAGTTTTCTTTCTTGCATTAAGTATTTAAAAAAAAAACTAAATAATCACAATCTTAAAACAAAAGCCTTAGACAGCCTAAAATCGAAGGATAGAGAAAAATTATGTTATTGTCATTTCACGTCGTAAACGTTGTTTTTCTACACGAACCCTTCATATTTAACAACAGCGACGAGGACAGCGAGTCTGCTATCAAGAACTGTTACGAAATTATATTAGTAGATAGAGTAGGGGCTGCGGGTTTTACTTTAAAAGAAAATCACTTTGAAACGTGGACATACATAACAGACATGTTGAAAGGCGGAATAATACAAAAAAGGACGAGGAAGAAGCGAGAACTTGCACCGATGCACGAACTTTTGGGTCCCGGATTAGATAGCCGGAGGTATGTGACAACGTCTTTGGGTTCCATTCTCACATTTTTTCCCTTCCCATATCCACTTTGATAATAAAAATAAGTGTAAGTGTATTTTTTAAATATAGTTTTAGTTATAACGTTTCCCCACAAAAGCAGCTGTTTTTAATCTTCGATTAACAGTTATCTATCATCGAAAGCCGCGTACGCTCTCATCCCAACATTAAGAGTGCGAGCAAGTGCTTAAGTTGTCATAACGCGCGAAAGGCCGCGTTCTACATAAACCACCTAATACCCGTGCTGTTTATTACTTACATAATTTACTAGTATTCTATTTAAAATTTATAACAGAGAATTTTAAGGTAAAATCATTAAAAGATGCTTAAATCTAATTATTTTTATAACTCGAGCACAATGTTACGGTAACTTGTACAATCGTTAGCAAACTAGTGTAAAATTTCAATATAAAACCAAGAAAACATTCTAGAAACGTGACAGCTGTAACAGTAAACATAAAGTAAACTATTTCACTGAGAACAGACAACTGCGCGGTGCGATCACAAATTGCACGTCAATCCAATGCTCGCCCGCGCGTTCACCGGCCGACCGGCTACTGCTCCGGGCCAGTTCGATCCGGATTATACCGGACTCAACCAATATAACCGCCGCTACTAGCGATAATCGTTGTTTTATAGACACTAATAACAAAAATTATGCACTCAACTGCTCTGAAAAATGTGTAATATTTGAAGAAAAAGTGACTTCATATCAAATATTAACAGCCGTAATGCCCAAAGACCTGAAATAGGTCTTTTAGTTTTTCGTCACTTCATTTACCATACAAAAATCAAAGACATTGGTATGACAGAAGTATCGTCAATTCAACGTATTTGAAACTATGGTACCATAACTGTTATACCTGGGAACGATGTCTCGCTGTGATCCATAGTAGTTTTATGAGATAAAGAAGTCATGCTACGAAAAAGCGTTTTCAAATAAAGATTCCTTGTAACATTCGCTAATATGATGAATACAGGTGATGCAATTTCTTCTTAAAAAGTCTTTACTTAAAACCACGCTTGAATCACATTGAAAAATTCGGAACATAAAACCGAGCGTCTACAACACAAAAATGATTTGATTCATCGAAGAAAAGTAAAGAGATCGATACCACCGCTTCGCAAAACAAATAACTAAACATTTAAATCCAACAAGGAAACAACAAAGCTCGCCGGCGTTCGTGAAATATGAGCACTTTAAAACAATAACCGTTAGCAATGGAAACCGTACCGATAGCGGCAACAGTGCGGCAACGACTCGATAAGATTTGAGTTTCATATTGTTTTATTTCTTCCCGATGCACGAACTCGGTAAAGCGGCTCCACTCTTTTGTCTCAGTCGGAGTGGTGTTTGACTAATAGGCAACGTTTTCAACAAATACGCTTTACCCTTTCTATCACTTATGCAATTGTAAATCTTAAACGTTCAAGATACACAATCGAGATAATACAGTGACGATTCAAAACATGACGTCATCAAAATCAACACGAAATAAAATTAAAAATATACTCATATTGGAACCAGAAGCGTTTAGGTTACATTTAATATATCATGGAACCCTGCTGTTGAGAAGAATCCTCTTAATGCATCTTTATCAATAGTCAGTAGAAAAGATATCTGAACTGACAAGTCCTCGATATTTCATAAAAATTATATAAGGTATTTTTAAGTTCATACCTTAAATGATTCAGTATCATCCATTTTTCTAGAAATATTTAACCAGCGAATAAAATCAGGCCTGCGCTGTTGAAATGCAACTTTTACAAAACCAACTGAATGAATATTTTCCATGTGGTTTAATTTCACGCGAGCTAGTGTTGCACATGTTCTCAAGTCCATTTATGTATATTTCCAGTTGTATTCCAAAATATCGTATCGTCATGTATGCCGTGATCGTGATGCTACTTTGATCAAACTATTCTGAGGTTTTTATGTTTAAAGAAGTTATTGCGATGGCATCACTTCCATTTTTAATTTTAATTAAAAATTAGAATGATATTGTTCTATCTCTGCTATTGTTGCTGATTTTAAAAAACGAAATTCATCACAATTCAAACCGACCTGATCTTGAATGAATATTCTACTATGTCCTGCTTAAACTAGATAATACTGAAAAGTATTATCTAGTTTAAGCAGGAAAGCGATGTAATTTAAAAACTAGACGTAGCATCATTCAATGTTAACAAAAAGAGTTAAAAATAAAGGTGTTAAATATAATTCAAATTAAATTCAAGTTCAATTATGTAACTTATAAAGTAAAATTCTTTTTAAAACTTAAAAGGCCACAAGCGATCGTCGAATTTATTTCTGGTGTCCATTAAATAACAAATTAACTGTGTCGTTGTGCATCGGGGTCCGAAATAGCCTGGAGTATCGATCAGCATCTGGCGGCAGCGCTTTTGTAAGCAATGGCTGCAGAGCATCAGAGTTTTAAACATCATTGAATATTTAAGCAATTCTAAATCGCTTTATATGAATTCAGTTTACATTCCTTTGTCAAAAATTGTGTTTGTTAACTTCGATTTTTGCTACTAGCAAATAATAATATTGACTTTATGATACCACAGCAGTCACTGGTAAAGTAAGTTGAAATTATCTAAACTGATTTTTAACAGAGCTTATTTAGACAACCGCGACTGATAGTAAATCATCTTTGTGGCAAAGAGAATGGCATTTCATCAGAAAAAATTAAATCGTAAATCTTTTTGAAATATGTACATCGAAATTATGTTTTTAGATTCGCGTAACTTGTTGGCTTCGTATCGAATTTGAGACAAATAGTTTTTTAATCTTTGATTCACAACCACAAAGATGCTAAAAGGTTTATAAGTTCTGGTAGAATTTCCATGTTTTGTTAATATCTCCGATAACCTCAATACACTCCTATCTATTATACACACAATAATCCCTCAGTGCACTGTATTTCTATCCAAATCTATAAATTTCGTAGTAACCAATGAATTTTGTAAGGATGCGAATGTTAATAAAGTACTGCAGGTAAAAAGCACCATATTTTAACACGTGGGAGTTGCAAATATTAATTGAAAATGTGTGAAATGAAAAGTAATCCAAAAGTTATAGTTACCGTAGTAGTGGATTAAAACAAATGCCAATCACAAACAAAAATATTTGTTTAAAACAAAAACTAACGTTCCAATCCAAACTTTAAAGAATAATAATAATTTAAATGAGTAGTACTAACATTCCTTTAGAATATTTGCTGTTTGCTGCACCGTATTGCAAGGAGCGAAGGGCATAAACTCTAAATTACTTTTAAAACTTCCCGCCTCAAGCATGAATACACAGCAAACAGAATGCTTAGTGCTGTGGTCAAAGTATTTCACAAACAACCACGGAACGTATTCATTATGAGAATCTTAGAGAAATAAAGAAAATAAAAGCACTACAAATATGAGTTTTATTAATTTAAATTGATTAATGTACACATATAGAGATCTAATATCAAGAGATCCTAGACAACGGGGCCACGTACACAACAATGCGGCATAGGAAGACCTTCCAAAAGATTGACGGACATATTTGGTCAAGGGTGTGGGAGAATTCTACTAGAAGTATTTCTGCGTTATGTCGCATCGCATCTGCAACTCAATGATTTTTGCAGATGCCTATAGATCACATAATATTGAACTACTATTGAACCGCTACTAGTTTGCCAGTGTCTACTTTAAAAAAGTACGTTTGTTACATAGTGAAAGGGAAATTGAAGACAAACTATGGGGTGATTTATGGGAAATAATTCTGGGGTAGTTTGATTAAATAGTTTTAGACCACAATCTCACTTGATGTTAAGTGGCTGTGTTACATGTTTGTTACCTTTAACGTAGTCTACATAAAACAAAGAATTTTCGGGTATCACGTATAGTGCAGGGGAAGGAATGCGGTAAGACGATATCAAAGTGCGAGTAACGGGCCATCACAAAGACGTTACAGTAAACACGGTACACTCTACAACTTTTATAGTTCTACTTAAGTATTCAAGCCACTTTTGCTCTTAAAGGCTTTAGGTTAAATTGCATTGTGTGTTAGAGTTGTTATTTGTGTTTTCAAGAAAATACGAGGACAAAGATAGAAGGAAAAGAAAAAAAGCGACAAGAGAGAAATGTTTGGTTATCCGCTTACGTAATATGCTCAGAAATAAGCTTTGGATAGAATACATTTTACGTAAGAAACACATAAAAACACAATATTAATCGATAAAGTTTTTTTTTTATTATATTATATTAAAGACTGGTTTTGCTTACTATTTAAACACCTTGTTTTTTAATTTGTTATCCCAAAAAAGTATGCGTACAATTAGTAGTTAGTCGATTATTATTCGAGGAACTACTTTTCAAATTTTTCAATCGATTGTTTTTTTTTCAACAATCGCCCATCACTAGTCTGCTGCTACTTAATCGTGAAACGAACATGACGGTATTCTGCGAGGCCGATAATATTTAGTAAAAAAAGAGCCCTTTATACACATAGGACTAATAGCTCTCTTTTTTAATAAATAAATAACAATTACATAATAAAACAACATAAATGTACATTTCCCAGCAGCATGCAATCAATAATTACACAGAAGCTTTTGAAAGCTACGTAATCAGCACGATAATAAACTGCATTATTTATTTTCCGCCGGTGTAACTTACAATAATATTTACAGCATTATCTTATTATTTATTTCATGTCAATATTTTAAAGTACAAATTAACATCGTATAAAATAAATATTACATTTCAGCATGTAAAGTATATGACCAGAGCAATGCTAGCTTCATACTTATGATTTCCATACTTTTAATATGAAAAGGTTTATTTGTTTGTAGTAGATAAACACTGATTTAACTAAAAAAACATAACATGCAATATGTCATGATACGAATACCTTTGATACAGCACAGAATCAGTGCATGTTTACGTAGAACTGTGCAGCGATCACAAGTATCGACCGGGCCGGGCCGTGGTTATTTCGGGACCAGCCGTCCGCCGACTGCAGACCGAATCAATGTCAACTCTAATTGGTGAACACGACGGAGACGTTTTCGTTCTCCGATTAATATAAACCTCCGTCTAATCTTAGATACATATTCGTCATTCATGCGATATAGTTTTTGGAATCACTCAGATATTGTTTCGACATTAAATAAGATAAAATAGTACAAAGAAACAAATGTTTTACCCAAGTCATGTGATTCTGGTGAAATCTATTTCAGTTGATCCAGGTGAAATAAACCATTTCAACTCGTACTATAGTAGTATATTATAATTTCTCTGGTGGGCAATGAGCCTGGGTTTCATGATACAATAGGCAAAGAAATAAGCATTTAATGGTAGAAGGTGGCGAACGAGCAAGCGGCAGGAGACCTGATGTTAAATAACCGCTACTCATAGACATCTGCAAAAAGCAAATGAGTCGCAGATGTGGTGCCTACATTAAACAGACAAACGAGGGGATATCCAGGAAAAACTAAGTTTCTTTTTCCTATCCATCCCTTTCCCGACAGTTATCTTCCCCTTCCCATCCAATCCTTATAAGATAAGGATGGGAATGGGAGGGACACTGAAATGGGCCCCCCGCACCTCACTCATCAAACGAAACGCAGAAGCCTGAAGAAGAAGCTGTTAAAATCTAGGAAAAGGATATATGCAAAGTTGAGTCAATTTTATTATACCGTATAATAAAATTGACTCCATGTTGTATACAACACGAACGTATATATACACGAACTTAACATCGTATATGGTAAACTTGCACGTGATGTTCACACAAACGGTGCAACGATAACGGCAGGATCTATACGTAAACAAGATCTGGACCGAGCCGGTTTCTAGTTAACATGTCTGAATAGCGCACGTAGCGGTGTAGTGCGTTCGTTAGTGCGAAGAATTGGTATTTTACAATTGTACAGAATATTCTGAGCAACCTCAGATGTACTCGCCACGGGAACGAATCAGATCGATTATACGCAGTGGTGGGTATGTAATGCAACGTGACTTGAAAATGTCAAGTAGTCGTTGTATGTATTTATGACTGATTATGTATAATCGCGAGTTACTTGTTGGCCGTACCACGTCGCATAGTATCGCGCCGCATTTCATCGGGTTCCGTCACTCACCCAGGACAGATAAACACTGATTTAACTAAAAAGGACAACAGGTAACACGGGAACGTACATAATCGCGGAGTGTCTTCAAATCTTGAGATTTAGCATTTAATAGCAAGGAGAACGAAAATCAATGAGTTATTCGAAATTTAATACGTTCAAGTATCGCAGACGGGTTTATAATCTGATACGTTGGTGTAAACATACTTTGAAGGATGAGCCGCCTAATATAGTACGGCCGTAGTACTTGAACTATTTGAAACAAGATTCTCTTCACGGCTACAGTAAGCTGAGAAGTGCTTGAAAATCATTCCCCTTTAATAAATCTATACTCTATACGCTGTCAATAGGTCAGCAGCTGATACAAATAACAACATGCATAAAGCTTTAAACCACAGTTTTTAGAGTAGTAGCTAATAGATAGATCGTCTTTCATAAGGTCAGGTTACATTGAATCGTTACCTTACGCATGGATAATAGCAAACTCAATAATATGTCCATTCATCTGATTAACGTGCCATGAAATCAAACTAATGTAATTATATTATAATATGTTAATTGACAAGCTCGAACACTGTCGAGAAGCTATCGATGCTAACAATCGCTATTGCGTATTAACAGTTATCGATTAACTAATAAACTTGACTTAGACAACAGATTATCAAAGGCTAACATCAAAGAATTTGTCTTTGTTTGTATGTAATTGTTTAAATTTATTAACAAAATACAAAGCAGACAATTTTATTAAAAAAATATTTATGTTAGAAAAAATTCTTAATAAAATTTTTAATTTATTAAAATAGTTTTCCTCCCAATGTGCTTGTATATTGCGATCAAAAATATTACGCGCACGTAATCTTTTAATACGTATTACCGCTCGTACCAAATCATTACTCACTGTTTTCATTAAAACGACACTTTTAACTAAATATACTGTAGTCGGTAGGACCAAAACAACGCGCGAGTTTGACAGCATATCAGGATTTATACGCGAACTGAATGCAACTAACTAGTGCAGTGCAGCGTTTGCATTCAAAACTGTCCCCAACAAATATTACAAAAACTTTCCGAACATATTACTGGAAATATATGGTAGACAAATTCACAACGTACCTGGACAAATAGATATACGACTTGTTATTATAAGCGTCACTGGGCGGTTGATCTCCAAAGAAGGACCTTGTGTATGAACTCACCAGATTATTGTTGCTTAGTTTTGACATTCGTCAGTTTATGTCGCTAAATTGATTTATTATTTTGGGGCTATTTCCAAATTTATGATATTTATTGATATTTGATATTAATATGCTGGTGACAGAATAATACAAATTACATTGTCGACGTAACGCCGTATACGTATACAATGATTAAAGACGGAGGCTCACAAAGTTTCAATTAGCAGCGGTCTACAGTCAAAGGATAAGGAAATTAGCTACAAAGTGATCGGGCGACGGGTAGCCACATATGGCTGAAACACTGACCTGAAATAAATTATCCCTTTTAGTATGAGAATATGTTACCTATAATATTAGTAAAAGTCAAAGTAATTTACAATATTTTTCTTTAACCTTCTGCAAAAGTTATATCTAATAATAAAAAAAATCTTCTTTAACAATGTGAATAGGATAAAAAATACTCTTTGGAAATAATATAAGTCCTTACTAACTAAGCGGATATATTTGCTCACAAGCAGTATGTTCAATAATTACTTAGTAAATTCAATATTTAGAGAGAACGAGACGTGGACTACAATCGAAAGACTCAAGGCGAGAGAAGCTAGCACTAAATACTACTACCTCGCTATTACGTATTTTAACTAGGCTCATCAGCAAATTCCACTCAAGAGATTATAGGATAAAATGTAAGTGCCCAAAAATTCAAATATGTTATATGAAATGATGGCTTCATTTATTTTATGCAACCTCCAAATAGCGACCCTTCTGGACCATCTCACATTATTTGGGTAACCGATCCGTAAGCTGGTTAAATGAACATTGGATATGTTCCTTACACGGAAATAGAGTGACTTGAAGTGCTTACAAAGAAGACACTTTAGGTTTTATTTAAAAAAAAAATTGTTTTGAATGACAATAAATCTAAGACAATACTTTAGGAAACAACAGAAGGTCAATTTCAAAACCTCTTCAAAACCTACAATGGCAAAAAAGAATACAACTATTGAATTTATTAATCATGTCAGGTTTCTTAGGGATTTTTGTATGCCTGAGGCCATAACCTCGATCCCCTAGTCCTATAAATCATTAGAGCTAAAAAGCCTTAAATAACATGTGTGTAACTGATATACAAGATTTAAAATTATTACACTATCAATTACCACAAATATCAGTTCTACCATACGATACAAGAACATTTATATGTTCTCAAAATTTGTTGCCAATTTCGGTACTATTCATCTACTTCTTTAACTAAACACGGTTCAACTTAATTTAAACATTACTGCCGACGAGTTTAAAGTTCAAAATAGCTTACGCGAACCGAAATCGCTGCGGACGACTAAAAACTACAATTATCGCATCCAGGGCAACTGAGTTAATGTTTCCGCAGCAGTTGGTAATTTTTCAGCGGCCAGCACGGCCGTTGGCCGGTTATTTATAGCAAGCGTGGTACGGGAAAGGAAGCGGCATTACCATATGACGTCCAACAGCCGGCAGGTGGCCACCGATACTGGGTGACGCATGGCGGACACCGGCACATTCCGCTCAAACCATCATTTACCTATGATAGTTATTTTTCTGCGATACCATACGTCAAAGTAATGACATCTTGGTATTGGAATCTTGTCTAAGTCGTGTAATATACGGCAGCATAGAACTAACTACGGAAAAACTTACAGACTAGTCTATTCGAAAACATAGACCTAGCCTTGAGTGCAGAAACACAAACAAAAGTAAAAGTCAAGGCTAGACGTAGTCATATTATCATAACCCGCGATATTTTAAATATGTGTATAGCTTTGCTTCGCGTCATTCAACACAAAATTGTAATTTGTACCCTCGCTGATACATTACAATATCGAGTTAATACTATAATATAAATATAATATTAATCTAGCACAAAAAAATCAAAACAATTTGTATTCAAAAGAGTTACTTATACATTTCAAAGTAAAGCAAGAAAGCATCGAACATGTACGTAGACGAAAAAGAACATTAATTTATTCACGGTGCAAACAAACATGAGAGTTTTGTCAGAAAAATGAATTTAAAGTGAAGTTGGTGATTGTTGTTTTAAAACTGCGGTTTCAAAGCAGAGATTATAGTTTATTTAATTTCTCTGTTTTCAAACTTTCACGTAGGAAGTTAAACAAAACACTGGGAGTACTGAATGGCAAATTTTACGTATATAAAACATATTCTTCTACATTTTCGCATGAATTGTGAAATAATTTAAAAAAAAATGTGATGTACAGAATAAATGTGCACAAACGTAAACCTGAACTGGGCAAGTTCGCGAGCTATAATAACTCGATAGGCAATTATTGCCTATGTTTATGCAAACAAGCTAGAGACCTCCGCATGCAGATTGTAACAATGCGAAATCTAGTCTGTCAAATTATTAGATCAAAATAAAATCATATAATTAGGACGTGTAGGCTTAACCTTCAGACGCTCTAAGATAACTCTTATTTTTATAAGGACTATAAAAAATATTATTGACAATGTACAACACATTTGTCATAGCGGGCACAGGTGGGTTCTTCTAGAGATCCCCGAGAGCGAGGGTGTTTTAAGATATTTATTTTTATTAATTCTAAGGGAAAGGATTTTACAATCATATTCACGACTGTATTTAGATTGCTTCGGCTAAGGGTTAAATGACTAGTTACTTAAACCACAGATTCCGACATCATAACTAAGAAATCACAAGGTTTCAAAGCCGAAACCTCAGCAATGCGGTTGTACGAGTAAAGGGAACATCCCTACAGCGAACTAATTTATTGTGTTCCAATTGAATGTTCATTTGACAACGATTGGGTAGCCTTTGTTCCAAAAGCTCAGTTACTGCGACCGGGTGTTTCAAGTAATAACAATTTAAGGGATTTATAGAATTGTAATATTAAATTACACGTATAAAAGACTAATATAAATACCAAAATCTTAGATCACGATGATAAGATTCCAAAGTATTTGGAAAAAAAATCAACCAATGCATGAATGACGCATCTATATGCATGCATATACATATCTAATTACGGTAGCATATAAAAAGTATACATGTATCTAAGTGTAACATTTTAAATAAAGCATTAATTTTATAGTAACAGTTTATATAAGCATAGATGCATGGGAAACAGAACTGCAGGTTAAATTGCAAGTTGTCTTCTAATGTTATTTATTGCTATGAGCCCCTGAAGCGTTGAAGATTATTCTGTGTGCGGGATCGCGCCTCGAGGCGAGAGAGTTATAATTAGAAGAACGCATATAATGTCTCTCCGCGGACATCTTCCAGCTAGTCCTAATGATTATTATTTAACCCGGAAACATATTTACTCTAATAAAAGGTTGAAGAGACATAAAACTAGTTCTAAGGAACAGAATTAAATTAACTCTGTTCAAGATGAGAGGACAAAGTTATAAGTCCAATGTTAAAGAATGATAAAGGGAGACATAGAACAGTTTTAATAAACGAAAGGTTGAACAAACATCAGTGCCACAATTAATTTAATATTCAAAACGAATCATTAAGAACACTGAGATGTAATTGCATTACAAACAACGAGGCAAACCCTGCAGGAAACTCTATACAAGAGCCGAAACAATTCTCACGTCCGCCCTAACTTAGTGTTGAGTGCACGAGGTCTGAAACAAATTAACGTAATGCGTTCGAGTGAGAATAGTGAAAAAGAAAAAAATTACCTTAAGCTCACGTTATTTCACGTGAACAGTCCTAGAAATTCTATGTCCGACAGAAAAATTATTCTTCTAGTATTACTAGTTGTGGACATTAGACTATGATTACATCGTTCTGTGTTATCATAGTCTGTAATGACAAAGCTTTATGTCACTGAAACTTTTTAATCCAATAAGATTTTGCAATGAATTTTTCACCCATTGACGCCGATGGCGAATGATCGCATCCTAAGTTTTTGGTAGAAAATTGCGTTGCTACGGGTAAAACTATATATGAAAAATATAAAGAGAAATCAAATGAAAACGGTATTTAAATCCAAAGTTCGATCCAAATCATAAGAGCCATTTCCGTGTTAGCCGAAATATGTTCAAGAATTGCTCTTGCTGTATAATAGTGCAAATGTATAACACCTATTACTCCATCGTATAATTCTGTTTCCGATTCGATTACGTACTAACATATTCTGAAATGTTGACGTTGTGTATTCTATTTTATGATTTCAATACTAACAAAATCTTTGACAGTATTCTAGTAGAACTTACATCGATCAGATTATTAACATGCTAAAGAAGGGAAAAATAAGGAGTACTCGAAACCGACGAGCTTGTATGCGTAGATGTATGAATGTAGAAGCGAGAGAGGTATGCCAGGATCGCGCCAAATGAAAATCCATAATCTCTACCTACCCCTCTGGGTTTCAGGCGTGAGCGTATATTTATTTATTTATTGTAGTAGTACCTCTATCGTAGTTACTAAATTGATGCATGAAACCATGCACAGGGCGCAAAATTAATTTAAAATAAACACTATTAAGTAATGCTAATTATTAATTAATTGTTAATTTAAAATTTGTGTAATACTTATGTATTAGCCAGAAAAATTTTAAATTAACTTTTATATCACATACGTTATGTACATACGTTTTATGATATAAAGTTGCAAGATTTGATCTTCTGCGTACATATTGCGATTGTATGAGTCGCATGTTAATACAGACGATGCAACTCTAAATTAACAAATACCACAAGACTTTCAGACCGAACATTAAGTAGTAAAACTGCACATTTCACTAAGACTGACTAGATGTAACAAACATAAGAGCAAAATATCTTAAATTCCTCCTTGAGATTACCGCAATCTTATTACCTTCCAGCTAAGAAAGTTTAGTTAAGAAAATTAAGTTACAAACAAACATTTTATAGTCTCCACAAAATATTTTAATGATATTAAATAACTAAAAAACATAAATGAGTTCAGATAATTAAATATTGCTATTAAATCCAGCTCGCTAAAGTAACGACTAATCTTTCATTACAAGCCACTAGAATTTTCTACAGTTATAATTTAAGAAGCTATTAAGATTCCGAATGCTTGTTTTAGAATAGCGCTATAAATTTAGACTAGAATTGAGGAATTTACGCTTCGGTATTCTAGTCATTTCAAATTCATTTTGTGTACTTGAATCACTCTGTGTGTCCAACCAAAAAAAAACAACAATAAGGAAAATAATAACGCAAAAGAGAGAAGCAGCATCGGTAAGGAGCAGCATACCCAAAGCAAATACTGTTAATTACAATACAGTTGTTGATATACTTAAAGGCATTAAAGACACGACTACGTTGCATTAAAGACATGGGAGAGGTTACGCGGAACAAATTCGTAAATTCTGTCTATGCCCCTGTTTAACGGGATTTAATGTTTTTCTTTCAACGCTTTATTAGCTTGCATTAGCTTGTAGACAGCAACATTATTTTCATATTATGAATACAAGTAATTTGTCAGCGTGATGTACATTAACTAAGTTAGTCACGCTACAAGTTTAAGTAAACGGGAAACAACAAAAAAGTTCAAAACTGACAAAATTATAAAATACTATATGTGCATCAAAGCGATAGTTTGCAAGAACGATTGTGATTTGATATCGAGGATTTGGGCACTGGACTTTAATTCAATGCAGGCAGGGGGAAGGAAGGGCTTTGCAACTCGACGTCCGGCTCCACGCCAAGAAGTGACGCATGGCCAAACAGAATATGCTCAAGATGTCGTTTCGACTGTTCATCACAGATGATATACTACCTATCGTGATTACGCGTAACTGCATAACAATTTCCAAAGATATAAGCTGTATGTGAGGACTGACATAGCGGAAGACGGTTAAAGACAATCGACATAATGTGATAATAAATGTAAACTAACAGCAACTTCATGAAAGATTTTTTTACTAAGCGATAACTGATGGTATGAAAAACGCCCAACAGTCCATACGATATCTAGTTGTACACCATTTTAGAACTTGTCATGCCGTGATAAGTTGTTGGATTAGACTTATAAGAACAGATGCTAATACGAGTTTGCAACAGGCTACTTGGTGATAGTAATATGTCGCTACCACACATATGAAAACACAACCTATAGGTTGTGTTTTAGCGTGATAGACAATCTTACCAACGCGCAAGTACCTAAATGCATAAAGAAATAAAAAAATTTGCAATAAATATTTAAAACATTTTCGTATTTTTTTCTTTTTTATTTATCTCGCTCAAATAAATTGATCCAATCTCTGATAAGGTTAACTAGGGTACTTTAATATTAAAAATGGATGTCATAAAATTTCGACCGAGCCTGTTACCAGAAATGTTCTCCACTCAGTCTCGGCCGCCCCGGGGAGCCGTAGATCAAAGAAACCGCTCCCATCAAAATGCATTACTGATTAATATTTCACCATAACAAATAGACCGCAAGGTGCCTTTCCTAACACGGGAATTATGAATTTTTTACTCGAGATTGCGTAAACAAATACTAAAAACATTTTTTTAAATAAATTACGTTTTATTCTCGTTGGGTATTTCTTTAGACAACACCATAGTAACTGTGGCATGTGGAAAGGATGAATGAAAGGAGAATAACAAAACAAATTTGTGGCAGTGTTGGTAGGGGACGCCTAAGAACTTATATCGATCAAATTAGCGGCTTACTAAAAAAGGGCGATATAAGGAGCATCCATAACCGACGAGCATGTATGCGTAGATGTATGAATGTAGAAGAAGCAAGACAGGTGTGCCAGGATCGCGCCAAATGGAAATCCATGATCTCTGCCTACCCCTCTGGGGTACGGGCGCGCAAATTTATTTATTTTTTCATAGTAACTACTATTAAATACTTCCTTTGTCAAGTCTCTGTAGATTTTTTTCCTACTTTCCTATATATACTATAACTATTTATTTATCACAGGTTTAATCGGTTTTATGAGTATCATGAATATCTTTGGTTTATTGCACAGAGGCAAAACTGATCATTGTTTCTTATACAAAACTTACATAATAACGAAGAACATACATAACTAAGAAAAATAATTAACCGTTACAATCATGAAGGGCTCTAAACGATAATGTAGTTACAAACTAAGAGGAACCTCCGCGCGAACTTTAATAAAACAACACAACTCTTTATTCCCGCCCTATTTTGTTGAGTGCACGCACTGAAACAAATAAACGTAATTTCTTCAAGAAAGACTGTAAGAGTAAATATATGCTATGCTACGCTTGTAGTTTGTCTCGTTTTTAGGAGGCAAAATATTAGGGCCGGTTTATATAAATGAGAAGATACTTTGCTAGGACTGGAATACGTGATTGCTAGGATTGTGTTGGAATCATATTGAGAAACATAATAATTTTAGTTTTTAATAAAAATATGATCATAGTAAGACAATAACAATCAAACGAACTTGTTTCCACCGGAGCCACTGATTCCATGTTAACGTGTGGAAATTAAAATATTTAACAGAAAGATATTTTTTTTTGTATAATAGTAAAGACAAAGAACGATCGTTAGGAAAAATACAAACAGTAATTCACATTAATTCATACTTCAACAATTTTATTATAAACAGCCTAATCTGGCCATCGAAATGTTTTATTTAACTTTTTATTTATTTATATAGGTATTACCTACCAATAACAAGTTAAATATACAATTGAACACAATTAACAACACAAACAGATGAACACATCTATAAAAGGTATACACAATATTTACATATATCTTTATTTTTAAACATTCAACGAAAACATGTAACAGAAAAAATATGGATTTCAGATAAGAATGGAAAAATATGTTGACAATAAGAAAAGGTATCGAAAGGTGCAACCTGCGAAACCTTTAATAAATCTCCTATTCAAAAAAATGTTTGTGCCTTAGAAACCGATCGTAATATGTGCATACATAAAGAATACTGTTACTGGGAGAAAAACGACATAAGATATATTTTACATGCGAAAAGAGCGATATTCCTAACTATGTCGTAGCAACAAAGCAGATAACTACATTTAAAATAAGTATTATTAACATTTACATTCCAATGCATTAAATTTATTTAAAACCAAAACTAAAATTTTACAATAAAAAAATGGTAAATTAAATAAATCGGCAAATAACTTTTCAATCGTCAAAATCAATAGTTAAAATAATCATTGTCAACAAAATTCAATTGCTTGAAAGGAAATAATACAACAATACCGCAGTAAAACATACTATGAGGAAATCTCCTTAACTTCAAGACATTTGCACCACAAAATACCGCAATTACTGCAGGCCATAAATACTTTGTAAATTATTAGTCGCAAAGCTTGCAAAGAGTGCCAGTGTGCGACAATGCTCAATGGTGGTACATCAAGAGGTATGATTGATGTTAATATAAATAAAGAGAAACCTAACTATTATCCGTTTTCATAACATTTATACTATAAATAAAAAAGAAATAACAAAAATATGATTGGTAGCTGACATGAATGACAGGTTTAGAAACTTTAATAATGGTAAAGTGTGGCAGAATAGAGTATAGTAATTTGTTGATATAAAAAGGCTTCAGTCGTTTGTGATGCTTTTGTTAAGGATAAATATCGAAATAGATTTATTAAACTTGAGAATTTTCAAGTTTCCTTTTGATTTAATTCTTAGCATTTTATCTATTAAATACTCAGAAATGTACGTTAGTCTAACTTTTTATAAATTTTATTTTCAATTTGGCAACCGTGGGCGCTATATTAAAAATCATCCGGTATTTCAGCAAAACAAAAAGTAAACCTTGACTTCTTTATACAAGGTTACGAAGAGCAATTTTCCCGTCGGCTTCCTTTAACAACTCCGTTCCACCCTAAACCGTTGGCCCTCTTTCAAAAAGTGCCCTAAATGTAGCGCGGTAAGTTATTTTTCATTCCTTATTCAGAGTCTGTTTTCGCGAAGTACTCTACAGGTTTTCAAGATAGCGTGGGAGGGTGGTCCTTGGAGTGCACATTTTTCGGGCTCTGTTACTAACAAAGTTCTCTTTTACATAAACAACCGTAGCGGAGCATTAGCGCCGTGTGCAAACAAAGATGGATGCATTCGCGTAACGTACACAGCAACACACACGCTCATAAATTAGCAAATACCAGCGCTTTTGCTTTGGACGGGCATTCCACGAGCGAAGTTAAGCTACAGTCGAGGAAGAAGCATAGTGTAATGAAATTATATGGCCTGATATTAAATTGCGCGTGATAATATCTAGAGCTAAAAAAAAACTTTAATTTAATATTCCAACTAAAATAGCAAATAGTTTAAATAATATACCACCAATAATTTGAATAATAAAACAGTTTCATCTGCTACTAAAATAATTTAAATGCTAATCTAATCAACAAATTTATTGAGGATTGGAATGGTCCATTATTACTTCCCGTATAACTAGCATTCTACGAGAAGAAAGGAGATGCCAAACTCGTCTGGCTAAAGTCCTAAAGGTCTCGGCTGTGTAAATTAAGGGCCCATAGGGAACTAATATATTGCGGCCCAATTGAATTTTCATTTGACAACAACCGCCCGCCCTTTGTCCTTCAGAATCTACGTTAATGCGAATTGGAGACTTCGAAATTGGGATTTGCTAAAATGATCTAGTTTCCTTAAGGGACGTTCATATGGAAATCTTAAATAAAATTTAGTTCTAATTATTCATTAAATTTTTATTCAATACTTCCTCCTTTTTCTGATTTGACTTATGTTTTGTTCAGACGATATCCCCGGTATATTCACACCACTACTCTACTATTAATTACAAACATTAATTAACTAAGTCGAACAAAGGAAATTTGTGCAATCCCAAAATCTTATCATCAACGTATGTGCTTGCTCAACAAGATTAATGTAAGAGTTGGATGCTATTTTTTAATTTCTATAAGCGATAAATACCACCATAAACCATTCATCATATATAAAATGGCATTCCAGCCTAGGCGTCTTGGTATTTTTAATAAAAACAATAATGCGAGACTTCGCAGAGCATATGAAAAATTTCATAACTCACGACTGCTCGGTAGTACTGTCAACTCACTTATTCCACGTTGTAATTTCAACTCGTATTTCCTAGTGCAAGGTCAAATTTGAATATTTCCATAGATAGAATTTTCAATTTCTTAATGTTTACATTCCAAACTGTTGTGATCACATTCTATTCAATTTATGGAGGAATCGTATAAAATGCTCAACGATAATTACGTACCAATAGACGGACGGACGATGAGTCGGGCCCCATATGTGCAGCAACTACGTTGTAATTAAATCCTGTAAATACTAAAGGGGAAAAGATTGCCTTTATTGTATTGAACGAAACAGATACTAATTTGTTCATTATTAAATGTTGATCACTGAGAGCGATACTATAGAGGTAGATGCGAATAGTTTTCCCGTCACGCGAAGCATTGAATAATTTTTATAATCACACAATATATTTTAAGTTACCTTTACAAATTACAATATTGAATATGGGTAAAATATTATCAAACATTTCACGCAATCATCAAAATTGTGGAACAAATCCAAAGAAATTAAATACACACAAAGATTCAAATCAAAAGAAAAGAGATTAAATTGTAAAAGCGGAACATTTTTTGTAAGCGTCGTGCTGCTGAATGCTGATGGTAAACTTTTCAGCAATCTGTGCGTATTCAAAGGATACTAATCAACGTGGATTCGAAGGGTTTTTCAAAGCGCCCCGTAATGTGTAATAAAAGGCACGTTTGTAACCATCGCAAGATTGGAGTTTATTAAAGTATTGAAAAATGTTTCTTATGTAAAAAGAAAATAATAAAAGGAAATTACGCTATACACAAAAGATTACGGGATATTTTCATAAAGTCTTCTTCAAGGCAGCGCACTATAAAACGGTTTTCAACTATGGTTTAAAAAAATATCATAATGAATGTTGCTTGTGAAACTGAATGATCATGAATGTGTTGCTAGTATTTAAAATGCCAATATGGAAACAAACTCCTTTACTTTAAAGTTGAAATAAATAAATACTTTTACATGTAACATACTTAGGCGCAAATTGAAGACGTTTCGCGCCACAAATCACCGATGGCGCAATTACTGCGCGCCGCGGCACTATCATAAATACTCTGTCGGTTATTAGGTGCATAGTTGCAAAGAGTGCACCGCCTTCACTGTGACCGTTATTAAAACCCGCGATTGGAGTTGAAATATTCGCCAAACTTTGCTATTACACCGGCTAACTTTCATAGGCTATAAATATAGTTTGTTTGAGTAAGTACGACACCGATGCTTTCATGTTTTTACGAGCAAAATCTAAGAATGTTCATGGTTGGACCATCTAGCTTATTTACTTCTTTCTTTTTTCGTATCTTTGCTGGTTTATAGAAGCCATCATGACCCTATCAATTTTAGCATTTTATTAAGGCTTAGGACTTGAATTATACACAACTTTGTTCAACTACTGCCTTCTATTTTAAAAGCTAGCTAATATCTAATAAGGTAGAAAGATACCAATTAATTCCACTCTACACCTGAGGCAATAATGATCCTGAACACGTAAATAGAGTAACAATTAAGTTTACTTTACAAGAAACTAGTTCGAAAAATGTTTAAAGTAAAAGCAGAAAGACGGTTGGGTTCATACTACGTTGTTATATTTTGCAAACAAAGTTGACGAACTCTGTAAAACGGAGCATGAATAAGAAAACAGTTTGCCACCTTACACTCTTGTAAAGAGAAGTTCAAATTATTTATTCAGTGAGGAAGATAGGTGTCTTATACAATTGTACAACTAAAAAGCAAATCATCGACTGCATTGTTTTTTGGTATTCAAAGCACCTGCTATTACGTGCCTATATAAATAAAAACAATAAAATTAATTTTATTTAAATATCAATGTAACATAAATACAGAATTAGTATATACACAATATTTGAATTACATTCTGTTATGTGAGTTATAACCGCATATATTGAAAACAAAACAATTCCCAAACCGCTCTATTGTATGTCCGACATCGAAAACGAGACGTGACCGCCCTAAACTTCTAGTTCTGATTGGTTGGTAAACACAAATAACATCTTACACATTTCACACCTCGGTGAATTTACGTATTTGTGTTAGACCTAATGTATAACATTCAAAGAAATATAAAGGAGATATTATTTTATACAAGGCAAAATGAATCAAGTGAAATAAAAGTTACCACAACACATAAGAACCACACAAAAAATCAAATCGCAAGAACTTAAATAAATATACTAATTTGCATATCGTCAGTGTACCACTAAGCACCCGTTGTTAGTATGTCAGTAACACTTTAGATCTAATTCCAAAGTGCAACAAGCCAAAACATAACGAATGCAACGCTAAATAGGAGAATCACGATGCTGTTCAAAATATATCCTAGGAAATAAATTATAATAGTATACGAAAGGAACGAAAACTACCATGGAGACATCAAAAATAGTAGTACAAAAGTCAAAAGAAAATTTTTGGACTAAAGGCAGACGTTCTAGGTCAGAAGTGCCACAGTTGGCTAAACGACAAAATGAAAAGATCAAACAAAAATTATCTTAGACGTTTCCGATTTATATCAACAGTAACATCCTCTAAATGTGTATTTCAGTGTTCTACTCTTCGGTGTCGTTGCTGTAATAGAAGACATAAATCTAAGAGACAATTTAGAGTCGGGCCGGCGGACGGTAGACCGCGTACTAACGCGGACATGTCCCACTGCTTTTATGTCTTGACATCGCTTTACGACGAATACAAATTTAATACCATCCTTCCTAAACTACAACATTTTATTGTAGGTTGAAAATGTGGTAAACAATAAACTTATTTACAACAATAACTCATCCTTTATGAACTTTTTATCACAAACAACTAAAACAGTCCAACGAGACTAATCCTTGATAGAAACATTCCTATTTTTCATGTGCATCGAAATATCATCTCGATGGTATCGTCTACATAAATAATATTAATATTGGAATGAGAAAGAAGAAAATCTTTGAGTACAATGGACAATACGGCAACATGACTCGTAAGCTGATGCAATACATCGCGGACACAAGTGCGCGCCGTCACGCCCGCCTGAAATTACTCCGTTAACCGACACTGATATATTGTCTAGTCGCTGCACTTCAACGTCTAACTGCACTTTGCGACGTTACAAGAAGCTTACATGCTGGTTTTGTTCTCTCCTCGCCAATCCTTCCGGATGACTATTGCGGTTTTATGCGATCCTTGCGTGTAGACTTATTAGACTGAATAACGCAATCTTAAGTCTCTTTTTTATATCTTTGCTTTGGACGAAAGGACACGTATCAAGACATTTGCAGAGGAATATTACATGTTAAGAATAAATATACAATAAAAACTAACCGACAGACCAGTTCAGCGGTTTACTTAAATGCGCATCGTGTCGGTACAATTTCCCACACGCAGGTAATCTTACAATAACAGCTTACATTGCTGTTTAACATAACAAACCCAATCAAAAAATGATATGGCGTACAGGAATCGTTACCAACCAGTACCTATCGTCGCCACTATATTCTCAAAAATGTTTGTTTTGTTTCATATACATCATGTAGCTCTACATTATACTATGCTACATCAATCAAATCATGTAGCATAGTTTAATGTAGTGTAATGTAGTTGCAAGAATAAAGTATTACTTCTTTCTTACTGAGATAATTTAAATTTCCGTTACACTTTTAACTATTTACAGTAATGACATATAAATAATAGAAAATGTAATTGAGAAACGTGAAATGTAAGAGTCGAATAGAGAGGTAGTTTACGTTTATTTTAACGTGAACATGTCAGTAAAAGTTAAATATCAACAACCGCGTTGTTTCACTTGTTTTAACTATCGCTCGGCTCGACAATAGACATGTGGCGACGAAAAGCAAACGGCAGACGTTACGTTACTACTAAGTCCTAATTAAGACGTCGAGTTTACAGTTAAAGCCTCGTCTCATAATGAGCATCATTAATGCGTCAGTAGTCTTGTAAGTAAGGAGAGTTGAATTTGGATCATTTAATATAAACGAGGTTATATTATTGTAATTTTAGAACATGCCGAAATTACAACGCCATTAATTTATATTTACCCAACCCTTCTACTTCAAAACGTGATCATTGCATTAAATCCAAATCATGGTGAAAAAGAATTGATACTTCTCTTATTTTTAAATAAGAAAAATAAATAAAATAAGAAGCGGTAAAGGAATTTCCAACATATATCGAGATTGGTATTAAGTCTGAGTAATAAGTGTTCTTAATAAAAACATATAAAAAGGTTTTCGTAGGGAAAAAGTAAATATAGTAAAATTTTCTTTTATTACAGCAGTATTTAATGCTGGGCTAGAAACGTCTTCTTTTTATAATTAATACATAATTAATATAACAAAGTGCTTGACCACAGTGCTATCTGGTGTTAAGTGGTCGAAATGTTGGTACACACTATTTTAGTAACAGCCTTCTCTCACTTTCGTTATAATTGGACGGCAATACAGACGCTGGCAACAGTTCCAATCCTTTGCTGTAAGCACAAGGACCAAAGAATTGATTCGCTTCGTTTGCACGCGCGGTATATCCAAGACAAAAGAAGATCCGCCGTTTCCGTTTAATTCGTGTAATTCCTGCGCATACTTCCCAAAATCACGCACGTTTTTACAGTAGGTAAATGCTCCAAAATTATATTCTTTTATTTATGTAAACATTTAAAATCCGAATATTAAAATGCAAATCAACGCTTACTACGTCCGCATAAGGGGTTATGGGGGAGACTGACAACACAATTTTAAGTGCTGTAAAACATGACGGGTATACGGCCCCCGGGTCCCTGTTGTAGGATGTGTTGAAGCAATTACGGGGCTCCCAGGTGACGACTCCGTCGCAACTAGCCTGAATTATATGCTTAAGCTTTTATATGTAACAAACAAACGGAACTGGAAGGACGTTTCTCCCTACCGAGATACATCTATACACAAGTTGATTGCGTGAAATTGAAAGTGCTCGTTTTTTTATCTATAAATGGGAAAATGTAGTTGGTTTTTATTATAGAAGAAAAAAAAGACGTAAAAAAAGACTATGCACTTTATTCAATTTAGTGGACACAGAGATAACAATCTGGCCCTGTTCTTAACAAATTAACTATACCTGACGGAAAAATTAGCAAGTATACTTTATCTATTTCGCATTGTATCACAGAACATATTCCCTGGAAGACGTTGGTATTTAATTTATGATTTTATATCCAATTTCTAAACCTCCATTTGTATTATTTAAGAATGTTTTCTTGTAGAAGACATACAAAAATGTTATAACGTGTAGTATAGAAATATAATAATTTACTTCCATTATGTTATAAGCAAAGTGACTAGTTCTAAAAGCATATTGCTTTAGTAAAAATTACGGACACTTCCATCGCCTTTACATCCACAAGTTTATGGGTTGTTCGGTAAGTGGCTCAGCCGGGGGACGCTCTAAACATCTACGGGTAAAGTTTTAACATCAACCCTTGCGAGATAGACGTCGGACCGAGTTATTACGGTCCTCGCGACCCTTGCAACTGGCATTTGATTTTTGTAATCAAATATCTTTACGGTACTCAATGTTTTTATTTTAGTATAAGAACTATATAGTTTGGGACTATCGCTTTGGCTACAAATGTATATGTAATACGAGCTGGAAGTGAGTGGATCCCCTCCCATCCCATCCTCTCCTTACCTACCGCCCTCCGTAACGAACAGTTTATCACTAGAAAAGTTTCAGATGTGTTACCAACGTTTGTTATGCAAATTTCCTACAGGCATGTGTAATTGCAGCTGTAATTCTTATGGTAGTTGCAGCTATTTTAATTCCTGGTGGTATATAAATGATTCGATAACATTATGTCCTGCTCGTCTGCTACTTCCTATTATAAAAAGAGTATCATTCTAATACTATATTATCTGTAACTTCTATACTATTAATTAGAAAGCCTTTCTAATCAAAATCTACTTCGTAACATCTGTTTTTGTCATATAAAATAATATCCAGTTACATAATCCACTTGGTTGTTACAGTTCTGTACAAAGCGTGACGGGAGTGAATACGAATCACCTACTCACATAGTATATTAATCAGGTTTATCGTCGTATCCATATTGAGGGCGCGTGTGTTATAGCCGGCCATAATATTCCCGCACGTTAGCGGAATTAGCATAATGTGTACCGGACTATTGGGCAATGTTTATCACTCGATTGTATTGCCATGCGATATATTCTTACACCGTTATTGACTTTGTACCGATTCACATAAAAATAATACAAACATATATACAAACTCTTATTCCTATAAATTCTGACAAAACTTCAAACACCAAGCCCGTATCCTACCGAGCAAATTTTTATTACTCTATAAATAACTCAGCATACCCTTGTTTTCGTAGCTAAAACGGTAATAATTGTTGTTTCAATTTGAGTAATCTATAGTTAATTCTCGATGAAAGTTGGCGTCAAGCGGGCGGCCTCTCGTAAAAAGTGGACCCAAAACCTATACACTAAGCACTGCGGTCATAATGTTCTAGAAAAACACAAAACATAAAAAACATAAGAGTCGGAAAATTATAATATCTGGAAACTTCCTAACCTTTTTGTGTTATCCGGAATGAAGCCCGAAGGCATTACTCTCACAAAACATTTACAAAGTGTTCAAATTAGGATGACTTATGGCATTTTACGTAAGCCACGGGGAGCGGTGACGCATTACCACATCTGCTAGGATGCTGGTCCTCTATAATATTGCCTGACTGCATGATCTATAGCCGTAAAGATGTGCGAAAAAATATATTTTTACGCACCCGAAAGCGCTTTTAAAGGGTCATAAATTTCAGAGTGTCGAGACTCGTGCAGGTAAATAAATTACATTAAAAATATTTGCCTGGTATTTTCGGCGAACTCATCCGAAATATTATGTATACATTATTAATGGTAACTCAAATGGATTGTTCAGTGAGTCATTTATTGGAAAAAACTTCTTACTATTTATTCAATTGGGGTAGGGCGGGGATTTTTCCACAAATATGAGCGAATTAATTTTTGAACACAAACTCATTCCTGAAAACTCTCTGTAAATTGAATGCACTAGCAGATTATATGTTAATTAGGTAATGATTCATCAACAATCTTAAAAATTAAATAATGTATTAAAAATACAAATATTTATCATATTTAAATATATTTAGCTACACATTAATGTTTACTCTCACTATATGTCATTTATGCTGACGTCGTATGGGCTATTACACTGTAGAGAAGAATATGAAACTAACGACACCTCACTCTTCAAAATCGGTCAAACGTTTAGGCTACTGGAGCGCACGATGCTACGGACATATACATGCAAACATTAATCTACTTCTGTAAGTCGGGAAAAAATAAGAAAGTCATGTTCTAAACGAAGCTAAGTGACCGATTGCTGCATCACTTGTGTAGTGTACAAAAAAAGAACTCGCTCCAGAGCCAAGATTACAATTGTATTCATTGTTGTCTATTTAACGCTTTCACAGTGTTTTGTTCTAACAAATAGATATGGGACGAGGCCGGAATATTATAGCAACGTATTGTATGAAATAATACAATACTTATTCACTTTTTTAAGTGAAATGACGTCAGACCTTGACCAGATTCTATGCAATCTGTCCTCATAGAGTTCTTTCATAAGCAAGAACAATATATATAAAAAAGAGCGAAACATGCACACTAAGTCGTGTGTAACATGCGGACAACAGTGACATTGAAGATAGTTCTTATACCACAGCTTTCATCATCTAATCAATATAATTTATCAATATTTTTTACAAATATATGCAATATATTATATGCTGTACAGGATTGCTGCTCTTTCTTTCATAGCGAATAATTTTACAAAAAATAAATATTAGAGAATGAAAAATAAATGGGGCAAGTTCCTAGAAGTGAGTGATGAAGCAATCGTATCGATAGTCAAGTCTATATACCTAATAAGATTTTTTTACGATATTTACATAGATAAGTATAAAAATAAAAACAAATAAAAATGAAACTTATTATTAAGCACGGAATACAGAACTGTAAAACGAATAATTGATTATTATTAAGCATATACATTGTTACAGAGCTAACAAAATTGTTTACTGAAAACGAATCGACAATTCGAGCGGAAAGAAATCAATGAACGTCAAAAGAGTGAGCTCACGAGCGCAAACGTTACCGCGGCGCGCCATCGACGACGTGGGAGATAACAGATGCTATTGACAACTTGACCGTGCCACAATCTATCACTATTTACAACCACCATTTGTCTCGCTAGCTCGGTTACAAACTTACGAACTGGGAGTTACTTGATGTCTAAATGGAAATGAAACGCTTATGCACTTTTTTCTTTCACATTCTTTATTATAAACCTACGTACGTAAATTGACTGTTTGAATTCGACGATTTGTAAAGTGTCGAAAAATGACACGTCAATTTGTGAATGATTCGTACAATTTAGACAGGTATAAGTTGTGGTGAAATATTGATTAAGGATGTACAATGCTTCTTAACAATCAATATCAATATAGTTGAACAAGGTTTAGATCTAAAATTGAAAATAAAATGAATTGGATGAAATGTCTTAGGGAATATATAAAATTGTTATAAAAGCAGAGGCAATTAAATTCTCTGTTCTATCTTTTAACATTATCTTTAAATTCTAGTCATCTCTCTTATGAAACATGCAAATTCTTTCGTAACTTAACTGAAACTGTTTTAAATTACTACCTTCCGAGGACGATTCTTTTTACCTCTTCGGTGTATGACTTTATCATGCTTTCGTAATATTCCGGATAAATTAATATTATTCTTGATATTTAGACAGTAATATGCCTATTCCGATTATAAACTGGAAGTTGACAATCGCTCAGCGACATATCCGTTGCTGCTCTAATATTCGTGTTATTAAAGTCCCCACTGTGGGGCAGAGGGCGTCCACATATAGACACACATAGTATAAGTACCCTCATTTGTTATTTACGTACAAAGTAATGTTAGACTCGAGTTCGATTTGGCATCCACTTAAACTTGACCACTAAAATCGACATCGGCAAGTAATTTTGTTCTTACGATAATGATTTCTTATTTATGGAATAATACTAATTTTCTCTTGTATATTTTATGTTTTTTGTTCCCGATGTTCCTAGTATTTTACGGCGCTCATGGTTGTTGTTGAGTTTTATTCTAATTGGTTCTTACAATTTAACAGTGTAGGCCCCGGATTTAACTTGGCAATCCACTTGATTTATCGATATTTAAATAATGTTATCTAACATAAAATCTCGGTCCTGATCGAAAAATAGATTGGGGTATAAATGTCTTATGGCGAGACCAACAGTGTGACATCTCGTTCTGTCTTGGGTTATGCGTTTTGTTTTAATAAAGTTAGTAGTTTGAAAATAAAATTTTACGAATTCTACTCAATGCAAAAATATATGAAAAAAATTATCTTACTAGTAATTCATTTAATGGAAAGTAATTAGTACAATGCCATTTATAGCAGTATTTATCAGGCAACGATAACGATGATGCTGATGTTAGTTGTCTTTATTAATTAGTATTCATTGCTTCAATATAGTAAGTAGTAGTAAGTTGAACTTTGTTTATGTAATTTTTAAAAATTTTAATACAATTTCACACTAACAATCTTAGATTTGTTCCGCTCAGGATATGTAACCACTGTTGAGTTGAACAACAACAATGGTTAGGCCGTTACAGTTCAACTTTGGATGGGAGTACAATTGAACCGAGGCCAAGTTACTTCGAGGCGGGTTGAGTCAACACTTAGCGATTCAGACAAGAAACTAAGTTTGACGCTCTCCGGTATTCTCTATACAAACCTTCGAGCAAATGTTAATATATATGGGTTGTACGATGAATACACGTGTAAATTGTATATAAACATATTACTTGCGGCATTGATGTATGTGAATGGTGGAAAAGTTCAATATTAGCTGTAGGTTCGCGCTCGTATCTCGTCGTTATTGCTTCATATACAGGTGGAAATATACAATAAATTATGCGTATAATACAGCATGAAATTAAAACTTCTGGTTAAATTATATTAACAACTCAAATTTCACTTTTTAAAGTCCACTTTGTTGTTTATATCTTCTTTAGTAGATAAGTTTAGTTTAGTTTTTAGGACCCATTAAAAACATTAATTTTCAACCAACGTGTCTTGCCTACACTAACTTACAGAGCCCAAACATGTACGCGTACACAAGAAAACATGTACAAAAGTACAGTAACACAACGCGCTATGGAGCGAGCCATGTTGGATATTCCTCTCGTCCATAGAGTGTATGTCTACTGGAAATTCGACAGAGAGCACGTGCGTTCGATGTAGGACAAAGCATCTCAAGTGAATGTGGGCAAGACACACACAGCACACACACGGACTGGTGGCAGATGGACTAAGGCGGTAACAGAGCGGTGGCCTCAGGAAACATAGAGACGAGAAGCAGACCGCTAGCTCGTAAGTAGAAGAGGCCTATGTCCAGCAGTCGGTCGGTAGAGGCTGATATGGTGATGATGACGATCAATAGGTTATATATATGTTCCATTTCGCGGACGTGGATGAGATTTTTACTACTACCAATTTTTAAAATCTAAATGTTAGTACTGTTATTTGTTATTTAACATTTTAAATAGGACAACATTACCAGAAAATATAAACAAAGTTTGCTAGAAATTTCCTTTGTTTTAGCGCAATGTGATTATTAAAACTAAGAACAAAATCGTGAAATATTTTAGTTTGTTTTAAAATAAGCCCCCAGGCCATCCCCGAAACCAAGATAACAAAAACATTATTAACATTCCCGGCCCGACCACTGACAACGAAGTTTTATAACATCTTCAGGTCTATGATCATAATACTAATAAACCCTTATTCCCAGGGAGACTGTAATATTCAAAATGAACAATAAAACTATTCGTATGCTATAACCCTTACGTATATTGAACCTAATTTGTCATACAACCAAACATAATTGTTAATAGGAATTCATTGGGG
>JWHW01031674.1:150170-176795 GCA_000931545.1 Papilio glaucus | reverse complement strand
GACTTGACTAAACTGATGCGGTACAATTAGGTAGCAAGGAGCGACCTAAGGTCGCTCTTTGCGTGTTAAGTTACCATACGCATGAACTGAGCAGACGAAACAAACGTTTCGTGGTAGCACTGGGGGCAGGTAAATGCAAAAATGCCTTTTGGGCTAACGAATACGCCGATTTTGTTTTTTTTTTTTAAATCGCGGCTCCGAGCTTTTCTCATCGGTGGGAGTGTTACCATCCCCCTCCCCCACATATCATACTGGGCAATAATGTACATACTTACCCAGGAGTCTGTTGACTGATGATGTTTTAAAAGTAATGAGATGGAAACACCCAAAAATACCTCGATGATTTACTGTAAATACATTGCAGGATAATCTATCTATCTACTATGTATCCTATGTTATTGTGTTTGCTCTAAGTTAATGTACAATTGTTGACGAGCCATTAAATAAATAAAATAAATAATATTATAGTGCGAAAAAAAATTACATGGCTACTCCATTGATTTATGAGTAAGTTAGCTGAAAAAGTAAGTGTCTAGTGTAGACGTTATTTGTTATTTCACATGAAAAAGCAAACAAGTCAAGGATACTGTTCAAAGTGGTTCTGAAAAGCGGAGCAGATAAACTGGGATTTATAATGGCGCGGATAAGGAGTTCAACACCAAATAATAATAAAGAAACACGAACAACCAAGTGAGCGGTTGCAAGAGTACGGTGGCGCTGAGCCAAGCGAGAGATATTTAAATTTAGAAGCTTTTTCTTACCAACTATACAATTTCAAAATACGCTTCTTGTACAAACCATACACGCAAAACAAGACAATAAGGAATAAGACGTAGGTCCAAGTTTCGTATCGAAATATAAAATATACACAATTGTTTGTTTTTATATTAAATAAAATAAATAAATATACGCTCACGCCCGTAACCCAGAGTAGGTAGGCAGAGATTATGGATATCCATTTGGCGCGATCCTGGTACACCTCTCTCACTTCTTCTACATGCATACATCTACGCATACATGCTCGTCGGTTACGGGTACTCCTTATATCGCCCTACTTTAGTATGTCACTAATCTGATCGAGAACTTTGTACAGTCTCGTACATATTAAAGGAAACTACGCCGTATTGCTTTTGAAATACTCGTCCCTAGTCCTTTCCTGGCGTATCCCGCTAGCGCATTAGAAAAACAGCATACGCAGGGGCGCCGTCAGCGCAATAAAACATGTCGTGTACAATGTCCTTTATTGTTACAATATTTGCCTTCACTACATTTATAATTACAGTAATTAAAATAATTTGAAACAAGTCTCGGATTCTCGTTACAATGCCGGAGGTGTATCAATAGCACGTACAGAAACAGTGAAACAATTTTATTTATTCACAAGCTTCGCGGCTCGCTTCACATTTCTCCTCATTGAATTTCGTATTCATGACGCAGTGTGATGAAATATGGGGATCCGCGCGGAAACAACTTTTAACAGGCAAACGTCTGCTGCATTTTTTTGTATCATATCTGTTATTCCATCATAATAATAAATATATGCTACTTTACAGGCAAGCAAGGTTGATGATATACTAACAAACGTATAAACAATAACAAAACTGATTTATTATTATCGTTTATCCAACATAGGTTAGTGTGAATTTCAATATGTACTTTAACATTAATCTTATTACGTAGTCACTTGACTCACGCTGTTTATTATAATCGATTCCGAATAGCCGGAGATAGAACAAGACAGCGTAACATCGGAAGGACAAAGGTGATGTGAGGATGGAGGTGGTCACGACCCTCCAACATAAGGAATATGACTTAAGAAAGGAACCAGCCATGCAATATCAATGTGTTTCTATAATATTAATAGTGTTTTATCTTCAAAACAGAAATACTTTATTGTTCGAGTGAGTAATATCTACAGTTAAAGTTAAAATACAATCGAGGTACAAATAATGAACATAGAGCAGAGACGAGAAGTTTCCTTCAACGATATGAAATCAAAATTGCTGCAATATTTCACAAGCGTCCAAAACAAACACCTTAAGTTACAATGTTCAAGACAAACTAAAACGTAATAAGCATATAATGGACAGACGGCAGGTGATCCAAAATTGTTGCCTATGATACATGGTCTCAGGTTAGAGCTGCTGACGCGTGTGATGGTTATAATTCAACTCTAAGTTCATGTGATGGTTACGCATTGTTATATTTCATTTTTTTTTTTCGTTATAAAAATACTTTTGTGCTAGAAAATAATAACAATTCTTAGTCTAAAATGAATATTATTCCATGATTATAAATTAAGCTGTAAGTTAACATAAAGTCTGATTGACGGTATGACATTATACATGTAATTACGTTATTTCCCACGCCCCAGTTTTCCCGCCAAGTACACACGAACACTTGTAACTTCACAAAGTTAACGAATAATTGTTTTAGCCATAAACTTTCTCTCTTGTTCATTTACACTCCAGAACATAATGTTTTTAATGTTCTACAACAAAGTTTGAAAACAAAAATATGTTTCAACTAAGACAAATATTACACACGTTCGAACTGTTGAAGCCCTTTCAGCACTGATCTTTTAAAGTGTGGTACATTCTTTAAATAATTTTACTACGGTATTTATCAGTGGTAATGTAGTGATGAAACCATCATGTATTTTGGTCTAATTTAGCATAGGTAGACCTGCGCTAAATAGCCACCCTTTTAACGTTTACCCACTCTTATATGAAGAAATAAAAATATTTTATTATGTGTAATTTATGAAAATATCTAGCAGATTTTTGTCTTATCTACTAAAGATTGGGAAGATACTGATTATGTTCTTCATTAGTTCGCGAGGACTACTACATTAATACTATGAACGCTTGAACATTCTTAAGTATAAGATTAAATCGAACCACTGAATTATACCTTTCTCAGTTCTAGTTAGAACATCCACTTTTAATCCAGTTTTACTGATGTTTAAAACAATAGTTTGTCGAATTTAGCAAATTAAATAAAGATTAAAATTTAAATACAGTATAAAGTAAAATACGCAATTGTATTTGTACACATTTTAAACTACATTTTTATTCTCTAAGGCTGTAAATTTATTTCAGAAATATGACAAAAATATAAACTTGTTATATATAAAATACGAATATTTTTAACGTTATTTTTCACGTTAACGGTTTTCATTTTTATACCAATCAAAAATTCTCTTTGGTATTGTTTTATCTTCGTAGCAGAGTACTCGTATTTTTAAATATTCCATAATAATGATAAACTCAAATTGTCCAATCCAGCGTTGTTGTTAACTAAAATTCGAAAGTCTGCTTTTAATTTACTAAATATATTAATAAAAATTGATTGCAGTACAATTGTTGGCCCAAAGCTTCTGTCAGTAGGCTTTTATAACCCGATGCTCACCTAGCACCGGGTAACCTCTTTGTACAAAAAGTACCAATCCTTATAAACAATCCTTATATTATGTCTTAGTTAGTATATCACACAATTTTCATGAAGACACTACAACTGTTACTATTATGTTGACTAGTTTACCATGCAAAGTTGCCTATAAATACAGGATTTGGTAACCAATAAATTTAAGCATGAAACACACACTGTGAATAAATATTGAAAATAATTGTGTACGAGGATAATAACAAAATAAAAAACCAACTTAAAAAAGATTTAGTATCGCATCGCGCCGCTTTCAACAAAATTGCAACGGCGGTCCAATGCAAACTCAGTTTCCTAAATTAAAAGTAAGCACGGCCGCAGACAGCCGCCGCCCGCCGAGCGCCGCCCGCCCTACTCGTAATAAACCTCAAATCGCTATAAATTTCGACAATCAACGATTCCATCGACAAGTTCTGCCGTTACCTAACAAATTGTTATGGGCGCTATATAATTATATTTCTTCGTAGTCTATTTTGTGCCCGATATTTGTAAACGTTTTACAATGATATTTCAAGTACAAATAATGAGAAACTTTTTTATTTCTATTTGTCAATTGTAAGCTTGGTATGTAACATAAATGTTGTGTTTCCTATGTCTAGCGATGTTTGTATTTGGGAATAAGAATAATCCCACAGGCTTATACGGGAGTCTTAACGGTGTTAATTATCATAGGGTGCGGTCTACGAAGCATATAAGCACACCATTACGGCTTAACGATAAGCTCGCCAAGATAACTTGATTGTGATACGAATCAATTTAATTTATAGCTTTCTTTTTTTACTTTTACCATAAACTTCTTTTGCATTCTGTAGCATATGGTCTCGTAAAATCATTTCTGTAAACGTTGCATCTTAATAAAACATAAAACTTTGTTATGAATCAAACATTTTAGTGTAATTATACAAATAACATAGGTGATTGATATCTCATTAAATTGAATTGTCATTTTACCTTCTTTCTCCCTTAATCATAAAGCTTAGCAACGCATCTGTAACTCAATTCGTTGATATGGATGTCTTTGGGTATCGGTAAACGTTTCAACCTTCCCGTTCGAGCCAGATCAACTGTCAACCGCTGATTTGAGTAATTCATCTACTGAAAGTCTTTGCGTAAAATTCTCTACAAATATGAACTGATCTGACTTAACGTTGAAACGAGCACGTGCAACGTCCTAAAATCGAGTATGGCGTCGGTGTCGTGACAAAACTCCAAAAGTGCAATGGAAACACACACATGTCCGGCTTGCGTATTTCAGTTGCACAGCATGCGGCGACGGGAAGCCGACAGACAGAGCGCCGCTACGTATCACGTACAAGAACGTATTGTTGCCAACTCTAGAGACTTGACACCTAACGATCATTATTTCTATGTGACATAAATTTAGAAAGGTGGGTGGATTTCCCCGGCTATAATAATAATGTTTGTGCCTCTCGATTTTTGATGTATTTTATTAGAAATAAATGATTATTGTGAATATAAATTTTAACAGTTGTAGAGCCCGCAACAACAAGATATGTTGCACGAATGGGCCGGCTCGACCGGTGAAATACCACGACCTCACAGAAAACAGGCGTGAAGTAGAAGTACTCTGCCTTTTGGTCTGATGAGTGAGTTGCCGGAGACCTAATTTTAGTCCTCTTCCCCCTTCCCACCTTTTCCTCAAGGTTGGTTGGGAACGGAAAGAAAATTGGACGGGGAGGGGGTTAAGGGGAAAAGGAAATATCCTTTTCCCTATCTATGCCTTCCTCTGTCCATTGAAGGTAGGCAACGCATCTGCAACACATTTGCTTGTTGTGTATGTCTGTGGGTAGCGCTCACTTAACATCAGGTGATCCGCTTGCTGGTTTGCCACCGAATTCCATAAAAAAAATATATATGCCAGACTTAGAATGCCAGTCATATTTTGTCCTTATACGGTACGGTACGGCAAATAATATTTTTAAGAACATAAAACACAATTAACCACCCGATTCTGTGACACGATCGTGTAGATACCAACGGAAATATGAGGCATGAATTGTCTTTGAAAAATCACTATTGTGTAAGTTACTCTTTAAATATTTTAGTCTTAAAGTCAAAAGACGTCATTACTTTATTACTCAAAGATAAGATGACCTTTAATAAGATGATATCAGTCATTAGAATATTTACTAGTTGTTTTTAGGTACTGTGTAATAACAAAACAAATTCAAAGTTACCAATCAATAGTCTTGACATTATTGTTGACTTGACACAAATTGAGGAATCAAAAACTACTATAAATTTCCATTTCGAATGCTCAAATCGTTCAACATACCTTGTCTAATCAAGCTATTTATTATGTACTTTACGGTTTGGATATAAATTTCATATTACTTTGATAGTTTTTTTAATGAACACAGACGGTAAATATTTTTGAACTATTGCCGCGCCTTTTCACCTGTTTGGAGTTTTCACTTCTCTCAGTAGTCCTTATGACTGCCTCTGTTTTTTTTGTAATATTTGATCATCTCCGTACATTAACGAATATGGTGCCGTGCATTTTCACCTTAGCGTAAGTTGTCTGCCAGGCTCAACAAACTCGCCACACCTGCCTCGTAAAGGCAACAATAAATCAGTTATCACTTTTATTACTGTAATAAAGCCATAATTCTGTTTACGCGGTATCGTAACTGCCTGCCGCCCCGCCCCGAAATCAAGCCAATTTCGGTTGTATCTCTTACCTGTAAATTATATTAACTGGATATATATTTTTTATTTTGTATCACAATTGGCTGTAAAAGGCGATATGAAACAAAATAGATTCCTATGGTGTGAAAGTTTAAGAACATTGATAGTGCAACGTTAGATGTATGCAAAAAAATTGTTATAACACTAAAACTGGATAGCATCGCAGTAGCATGTGTGTGTTTTATAATGAATAAACTAGTACTTGACCACAATCTCACCTGCATGGTACGCACTAGTAATACTGAAATGATGACGCTGGAGACTTATTCCAATCCTTTGCCGTTCGCACGACGAACGAAGATGTTTTATGCATGTGCTCAGCGACAGTGACAACTACAACAACCTTACAGTAATTCTTCCCACATGCTGGTAATAAAATCATAAAAATAAACGGTGTTTGCTTGCAATAAAATCAAATCTTCAACTAATTCATTGAGGTGAGACGAGAGCTGCCATAATTGTGAAGCTGAGCTTGTATCCGCTTGTAATCGCAGTATACTGCACCGCTGAGACGACTGCGATGATTCTGATCATAGTTTTCTTTATTCATTCGGTGATATGACATTGTTACTGAATACGTGTAAAGTTGTTTTTAATCGGTTGTAATTCTAGAGTGGGGTTTATTAACTTAATTGGTATAGAGAAGATGTACGAGAAAGATGTGCCGCGATCGTTTAAAATTGAAGGTGTTCTCTGCCTCCATGGACCTGATTCCATGCATGAGAATGCTCTTTGCTGTCTCTGTATGCCCCTTAACAGAGCAAATTTAATGCTTAGTTATTATTTTCTCCTTATAAATCTTTGTGTATATTTTACAATCAAAACAACTTTATATAAACCCTTTCACAACACTTGACTAAGTCTTTACCACACTTCCGACAGGACATATTTTGAGCAGTAAGCTGGTTTTCTTTAATGGATAAAATATACCTTACAACTATAACCTTTTTCGAGAGAATCACTTTTAAAATTTTCATAAAGAAAGAAATATTGTGATAAAAAGGATAGGAGTAAAAATAACATTCACTTCGCTAAGCTCAAACACATAATCAAAGTAGACTTAGCACGTCTCCGTTAAGTGAAAGTCCCTTTCATCCGGGTCGCTCCCGCGGGCTATTTGTCCCTTTCAGATAAGTCGCGATAGCCCGCCCATTGTCGCTTCGACACGTCACTGTGGAAACTCAAAAGTACCTACACAATATACCCCTACACATTCATATTTCATAAACTGGATTCTATGCCTTTGTTTTATAAAAAGGCGTATCAACGAAATAAATACGTTCTTAAACTACGTTGTATTTTACAATATAATTTGTATAAGTTGTTTTTAATATGATATTTGACTACAATACTGACTTGGTATAAGATATCGGTGTGATTAAAAATCTTTTTTAAATCCTCGAATAAATATGGATTAAAGACTATTATTTTGGAACGAAAGCTTGAATATAAGACGTGAAAAAAAATGAGGCTCAATATTTAATTATATTATTATAATTAATACTGATATCTAATAAAAAGCATAACATTTTCAACGTATCGACATACGCATAACAAAACATTTTTCGGCATGCTGTGCGTACAATAAATTTTCAGCCAGCTATAAAATCGAAACGTTTTAACAGAAACTTCGTCGAATTCATTTCACATTCGACTGAACGAGTCTGCGTATTTATTTTATAAACGAACAAATACGAAAACGTATATTTTGTCATTCGCGTCTTATATACATAATATTAACTATCTCTGGAAAAATAAAAACATAGTCATTTTTACTGTTCGGGGCAAAGGCAAAGGCAAGAGATTTGAAAGGTTTTTGTTTAATCCTTATTAACCTATTTCTTTTGTTTAATAAGTATAACATACACGTCAGTTTAACACGAGCTAATAATTGCCGTATAAATCTCAACACAAAACTTCGAAGACGACGCGCCCTCATTAAACTTTTAACACAACTTGCGACAAACTGTTCCCGTTTCGAATTAAGATTTAACAGTTCATTAGTTGATAAATGTCAGCGTGAAATTACTCACGGAGCAACATCGGAGGTGTGTTATTGTTGTCGACAGTATCCCCGATACATAACAAGAAAAGTACATTAGAAATATTCCGAAAGAATTAACGAGCGCCAAAAAACGCCCTTGACATCGTATTCTTCGTACTTTTATGGACAATGTTATGTTAAATATTTTTCCATTTTATTTATTAAAAACCTTGTTAATAAATTGAAATAATTATTCAAACACGTTAGCTTTTCGTAATCACTGAAATTTCTTAATTAATAGTAATCATAGAGTAAACAAAATCATAGATTATATGGGTTATAAATCTCAAGTTCCAAAACCATAAACACACTTTATAATTGTGTTACGTACATTCTAACAATATTTGTCTATGAAATAAATTATAAGTTAATGGATAATAATATAGTGCTTCAGTGATGTGCTTTGGGATCTAGATCAAGTCACAGATTTCACTGGTACATAGTAATTTAATCTTTAAACTGACTATCTTTTAATGTGTTCTTATATCACAGAAGACTAGCTTGATGGATGAATAGATACTGCGAATGGATATATACTTTAAAGTATCCATTGTTAAATACTTTAAGCTATCGAAAAATATAATTCGACCTAGTATTCTACTTGACGCAATGCATAGCACGCCAACTAGACCACAGAATCAATCAATTTGGGTCACACGTACACGCGTGTGGCCACGAGGCACTTAACGGCAATGACATCGATAGAGCCGCAGCTATTTGACACTTCGGTTATAACGTCATGATGTAGTGTCGGGGTGCGACTGCCAATCTCTCGGATTACCCAATTTTGGTATACGGTGAACAACGTAATTACGGATTAATTGCTAACTTATTCGAAAAGCATGTGAAACTGTATTAATGCCGACCTTTAAAGGTAGTTATTCATTAAGATATTAGTGCATTACCGAACTTTTTAAGTGTTCGATTCAAGTGACATGATGATAATAGTCCACGAAAACAAAATTAAATCTCCCATAAAAATAGAAAACACAATATAATATTTTAACATCAAAATACGCCAATGAGGATATCGCAAATATTATCTGCACCGTAACAATAAAAGTGTAGGTAGTATTAATTAAATGTAAAACCATCATTCACGATGCAAATTTTATTGGCAGCTTACAAAGAAAAAGTTTAAAGAATTCTCTTGTCAAAATTGAATTAAGAACGGCGCACCAATATATATAACACAAAGAAGCTCTTAATAATATAAAAAAAGAAAGTTGCAATTGTTGATAGCGCTGAGAGCGCTGAGAGCGCTTAAAAACAAATATCGCCGAGAAAGAATAGCACTCGTCTTTATTTTATTGAAAACGGACTTTAAAAGGAAAGAAAGAAAGAAATTACTTTTTTTCTCTGTCGTTCAGTCTTGTGGCTGAAGTTGAAGTGAACAAGTTTGAATATTATATAAATTTGAAAAACTTTTACTTTGGCAATAACTCGGACGAGTAATATTTTTTTATCACTGAGAGACGTGGCAAGCGTAGCTGAACATTCTCCTGATGTTAAACGACAATCTTCACAGTACCAACCAGGATATCATTTTGACACTTAAAATGGTTCTTCCTCTGTTGCTATGAAGGCTATCGGTAGCAGTATCCATCGTGAGGCTTCTAGTAGTGAATTACATCTGCAAGAAGTCGTGACTAATGATCTATTCAGTTGTTCATGCTAAAGAAAATGATTGTAGTTTTAGGACTTTCGTAAAAAGCGACTAATTAGCGTCACCAGTAAACAATAATACCAGTTCACGAGAACGATTTAACAAACAATTGCACAGGGTCGACAAATCGAATTCAAGGCTTATTCGAGTTCCATATAATACTCTATTGCGTTGTATTCAACAAAATAAAAATGTGGAACCACGCCAATGTAAACTCTTCGGCCTAAATTAAAAGTAAACACGGCCGTAGAAAAAAATATACTGTGAAAATGATAAAACTAGACAGTCGCGTGTTTTAATGGTATACACCCTTCGACATTAATTCTAATGTCACTCTAATAAAG
The DNA here is from genome assembly GCA_000931545.1 of Papilio glaucus. Lineage (NCBI taxonomy): Eukaryota > Metazoa > Arthropoda > Insecta > Lepidoptera > Papilionidae > Papilio > Papilio glaucus. The sequence continues at coordinate 166,588 of JWHW01031674.1, read as the reverse complement.
TACGTACAGTATTTTTCTTTAAATTTATGATCTTTCGGGGTACGAAAACCGTCGTCAGATTTCAAAATCATTCCTTTATCAAGTCGTAAAAACTTAGTAATCACAAGTAATCACTAAGCAAAAAGCTGCATGCAAAATTATCCTTACTTCATATGACAAAAAGTTCAAAATTGTAAACACTACTAGGCCATGTGAGGTTCGAATCTAAAATGTTATGTTTAATTGTCAGTGGTGCAAGCAAATGTCAACTTTAAGGTGATGAACCTTTTTTACCTGAATGTGGTTTTGGAACCATTGTGAATGCTTAAGAACGTATAAAAGAAGTTTCTCAAAGGAACATGGTACATTTTTTTAAATTTTTATACTTGATTTTATTTGTTTTGTTTTTTTACATCACAGAAACAGAAAAGATAAACGAAAAATAATTAATGACCTGTAGACATTTCTATTCCAAGACCGTTAAGAGATATCAAAGCCAAATTCAAATAAGCGAAGAATTGGAAAATAACATATTGCCAATAAGCAAAAGTTCTAGATGCCTATAGAAATCGAAATAAAGAACAAACAAGTTTGATTTAGCAACAGTCCTGATGTTTGACATTGAAAGAAATTGAAATTTAAGTCGAAGCCGTAGAAGTCGCGGGCCATTCTCGAACCGTACAAACATAAGAACCTGTGGAAAGTTTGAGAGTCAAGTTTCCATCTCTTTAGACGCTACTTACAAATTTTGCCGACATGGATCAATTTAATAGGAAGCTATACATCAGCCAGTAACGAAAACTGCCAACAATTTGTTCTTGTTCGTTATAAATGATCTAATTTCTAGATTATAATTGAATCCCGTTTTAATGGCAGCCATCATTGGATCCGAGAGGTCGGTGCAAACTGATAATGGATTGCCTCGTTAAATTTTGTTCACGACTAATTGGAGATAGACTAACCGTTGAGAAATTGATCGACGTTAGCTCTAAGCCGTGATCGGTACCTTCATATTCAAGAAACAAATTAAAGACATCCGATTATATTATTATGGTTTAATAGAGAAAACAATAAATAATACGTCACTAAGTAAATGAAAAACAGAGACGTGCCAGGACGTTATAGAAGTTTTATATTTTCATGTCTAGTCTGTAGTAAATGTTTAATGCATGCGATCGCCACATTGTTACATTGAAAGGCTCTTTACTTTACTATGTCAGAAAATTATCAATGTATAATTTAAATCCCTTGTCTGGACAGTTATACTTACTTAATATTATTGACGCAAATCTGTGATACCTTGACAAAAATATAAGATAAGTGTTTTACGCGGCTTCGACCGTATTCATTTCTCTTTTTCCACGCTCATAAGATGATTGTGCTATAATCAAAATACAGATTGTATGTACCTCGGGAACAGTTTTATGTTCGGGATAAAACGTAAGTACCCCATATCATTTTCTGTACCCCTGACAATAATAATAATAATATGCGTGCAAAATTTCATGATGAGCAGTTGAGTCGTTAAAGAGTTAAAGCGTAAGAAACAAAGAAACTTACACTCGCATTTATAATATTAGTAAGGATCTTTGAACCTTTTATCAATAAATAACTTAGTTAAAAGCGGTAATAAATTAGTGTAAAGAAGCATCTACGAATGTGAAAATCATTTGATTCGCGTACCCTTCATAACTTTAATACACAAGTAGGTTTTATTTCAATTAAAAATATTAGTAGGTAATCGAAAAAAATAACTAATATTAATTTTAACCCTTTTAATTAGACATAAGCTTGGTTAACGACAATAATCGAATGGGGGATTCAAACCCAGGACTTCATGTTCAGTAGTCCGTACCCTTAACCATTAGGCGCTAAGACATTACACGCACTTGAGTTAAAACTAATTGCTAAATTTATAAATTATAGTTGCATGGCGACTGGTACAAACTGTTAATTTTACAATGTTTAACACTATGAGACATACATTTTCAACTGCATTTTAAAGCGATCAGTGCAAACAGTTAACACATACACGAAGCAATTAGTGTGGTAATTATTCGTATATAAACGGGCAAATTACATGAGAAATGCATTTGCGACACAAAAACCATTGTAATTGTGATAAATCACTAAAGGCATGTGTCAAATTAATCCCATGCGTGACATGTTTAGTGATTCACGCGAGCCGGGACATGTTGGGCCGTGTTGTGCCACTTTATTTATGTCAACGCGTCGCAGGGCCACGCGAACCGTCATATAAATCTCAGGATTTGCGTAAATCAAAACGCGAAACGCGAAATTCTCCTGTATCATTAGTACCTGCCATTACATTGTTTTATTAGCCTGATTGTCGCAACGGCTTAGAGGAACCGCAGGATGTTTTGCAAATTATTTGTTCTGATGTAAATGACTTAAAGCCTAAACAAAACTCTTAAACACCGTTAGTAAACTACTAGTTAACTTAAGTTTTCAAATGAAGGAAACTATATTAGAAGAACAAACGAAAGAAATAAATACGGTAAAAATGAATGGCGATATCGGCGTAGAATGCTTAAGGGAGCAAAAGATTGTTGTAGAACTAGATTATCCTCTAGATTTGAAAAAGCTACTGACGAAACATGAATTACGTGTATCTAAAATCTCTGTTCCTGCTACTGCCTGTCTGTGACAGCCGTAATTATTATTTATTTATCTTAGAGATGATAACGTTGCACAGAATGACCACTGCGATCAGTACAAATTCATACTACATTTTACGGTTTCAATTTACATAGAACGTTGTTCCGTAATTTAAAACTTGTTATTCGCTGTTCGTGCTACAGTTTTTATATATTTCATCAATATTTTCAGCAGTCTGTGCCACTGAAATTATTTCAGTCAGACTAATATTTTGCAAATCCCAATTTGACTCGTTTCATGAATGTCAAAACTTCAATGTAAGCGTGAAAAAGTTTATAATATATTTTGTGTACAGAATGCTGCAAATACAAAAGAGAATTTGCAGTTAATGTGCATCATAATTTAACGTTATTCTAAGAAAAAAATATATTTTATGAAGAAAGGAAGCAAATGAGCATGCGGTTTACGTGATGTTAAATGGTACGTAGACTAGAAGATAAGTGTATTGCCAGGCTTCTAATACGTTACCGCAAACATTACCGCTGACTTTGGAACAGCAATCGGTCTTGTCAAATTTTGTTTCGTTCGTCCTTTGAACTTGCTCAAACAACCGAAGCACACTTTTAACGTACGTTATCGTTTAAGCCTATTCCTTTACCAGTGCTACTGTTTTAAAGATAAATGCACTAGTGTATTTTAATAGAACTATTATTAAAAGGACTAATACAATATTTAAGTCTCTAACATGTTACACGTTTGCACAGACATATGGTTAGAAACTTGGTACAATCTCATCCATTCTTCGCCATTGTGCCCTTGTCCCCTTCAACCCTAGTTCCACAAAGACGGAAATTGGAAGTATCCTGCATACTTTTTGTTATACCTGTATACACATTTTAACAAAGTATAAAAACTAGTACTTTATACTAATTTTTAAAACACAACATGCGTAGGAAATCTCAGTCACGCCGGTATTCTGAGCGATCGTGAAAGATTCCCGGTTGGCCAGACCGATTCATACAAAAGCTGCTAAATCGGCTAGAAATTTCGAATGATTTACTTTCTTATTTTTTTTTTAAATATTTACATTGCATTGAATGTAAAGCTTCAACAGAAATTTCATCAGACTTTCTTATGGTACTTTACACAAAGCAATCTCGTTTGTAAACATTTAATCTTACTCTTTCTGTATAGGGTGGTCTAAAATTCTATCGCTTTCAAATATTATTTTGCAAACACAATACACAATTGTACAATTCTTTAAAGTAAATTTATTCATATTGAACAGATTCACCCGCAGAAGAAAATGACGTGTACCTATACGTTTTCAAAAGGAGAATAAGTTTTAGTAATAGACGGTTAGCCTACTACTACTACTAGAAAATCTTAATATGTATGGGGATTACTATAGTTTCCGATGGCTATGCGGAGAACGCGCTTTGTTTGCCGTAAATATAAAACCACCAAAACTTTCAGTAGATTCAGATACCAATGCTGATTAAAACGAATTAGTTGTTAATTATGTAACAATATCGTTTGCCCTTCCTCTAACCCTTATCTTATCGGTTTACGAATATGCGTCATTAAATAGCTAAGAGTGCGACAACACACGTCTCAATAACAATAAGCCTATACTTAAAAAAAGGAAACTAAACGGACATACCCTATGGATTGGGTCACCTTTAACGCCAACGATATGATTAGGCGCGGACCTGTCTCTCCCGGTTCATAAATCAACGTGATTTATGGTCCGCGAGAGGGCGTGCCGGAGCTATGTCTGCGCCGACTCACTTGTCCGCGGGGGAAAAACGACTAGTGCAACGGACGTCGCCACTTTCAACGGATTTCGGGGAAGTCGGTTTTTGCGACGCTAAAAGGTTTGATTCCGTACTGCATGGTACAACAGATATCCATTGTTTGTACGGGATGTTATGTGCTTTTGTCTCACAAATTTACACTAAATATAGCAGTGACATTTTTTACATGAAATAGGAGTCTAATATTTAACCGCTGATAAATTTCATTCGGGTTTACAGACCCGAAGAGTTTTAGATATGAATCGAGGATAGTTAAAAGAGTTTTAGAAATGAATTGGGTGAAAAGCGACATGATTAAAAAGGGAGTGACTACTGAAATGATAGAAAACCTATTGCGCTGACCGCACCCAAAGTGGGAAAAGGGCATGAAGGCGATGATAAATTTCATTCCGTAAATCCGTATGGTCAACGTGATTGTTGCTTCCGCCGACAGTTGTCCACAGCTCGACATAGTCCTCCCCTAATTATACCATAAAGATGCCTACCCTGTCGCCCTCATCCAATGGACTCCCGCAACCTTGACCAGATCTTCTGTCCATCTTCGTATAAAGTTCGAATATTCTATCATACAAAATGATTAATGCGAATTAACAATTATATGTATTAACAAAAAATTGTTAAGGTTGAAGCATGCATTTCCCTCCAAATGTTAGTTCACTTGGAAAAATTTACCTGTCAAAATATCGCTCATTAATCTTTCTTATAGTATAGTGCGTTTTCTGTAATAAAATGCAGGTAACCGCTTATAAAGGTCTAGCCTGCTAAATTATAATTGAAAACAACGGACAGCATTGAAAACCGACATCCTCGCAATACCATTAAACAAAGAGGAGGGTTGAGTTTGTTGCCTCGCGCTCGACCGCAACACCTCGCTTGCTTCCCAGTCAAACGTAAACCGTATACGAGTTTACTAAGGGTTTCAATAGTAGTAATAAAAAACAAATGATTTCTTATTATGGAATATAAATAAATAGTAAACCAACAATTACCCGTTTAATTGTATGTGACATGATCCAATTGGTCAATTATAAATTCAGATAAACAGAGACGCTAATAACCAGAGAAGCGAAACGCGGAATACTACAGAAATTTTGAAGGAATTCAGTCTCCAGCTTTAACTATAAGTTGGTAGTGTTGCTCAAATCGCCAATAACTCTAGCACATAATCCAATAAACATAAAGTAATGACTGAACTATTATATCTTGTTTCGTATTATATGTTGTGTATCAGTCACAATGACAGCACATACAAATATAACAAATTATCTATAATTTTTACATTCAACTATATTCTCCTTGGGTAGTTATTAGTGGGAACTATTTCCGAACGTATTTAAGGTTTAATGTTTGCAATTAAAAATGGACGCTTAATGGTTTGTACACCCTAAGAGCAATTGGTTTTTAATTTGACTAATGGACTGAGTGGGACATTTTTTCGCCGAGTTAATTCCTGTTCGCACTCATCGACACATTGGACCCTTCAATCTATACATACAATAACTCACTAATTAGTTCAAAGTTTTTTTCACGATAACAATCTTCAAGATGCTTATCGTGTTTACCATTATTGTCGTAATGTTCGTAGTTAATTGCTTGGAATTTAAGCGATGTAATAAATATGTTACGTTTATTTATTTCTTTACGTGCATCATAATATACATCTACCCGTGGGTTTGCACTGCCAAAATCATTCACACAAAACATATTTTCATCTCATTTTTTTTTAAAGAATGATAGAGAGAAACCTTTTATCGCGACAAGTTTATACGCCAGTGAAAACCTACGGTAAGATCATGTTTAGCATCTGTCTGATAACCTTAATTATTGTTTTATAGAATGGAATCATGAACCCGTGTAGATTAATTTGTGCCACCGAGCGGTACTATGCAAAAACTATTGAGTCCTTTTGAAATAACTCTATTTGGGGTTAAAATTAAAGAGCTATAAAGTAACTAACATTATACCAGAATAGGTAATCGTTTAATTGACACTAACATTCGAGTGCGCACATCGGGCTATAAAATTCATTTTCAATTTAACGCGAGAATTATTTCATCCTAAGCACAAATCGATCATAAAAAAATTAGAGGGTCGTCGCAGACCCTTTACATAACGAATTCGTGTCAAAAATTAATTAAGTCCATCAGAGCAGGAATGGACGTAACGCTGAAGAATAAAGCTGGGGGCACACAATTCCTCGAAATTAACAGTATAATTTAACTTTCCTCACTACTGCTTAACACTTAGCCTCGCAGATACAACCAAGCGACCACTCCAAAATGTCGGAAATCTCACGTAAGCCTATATGAGTCCTCTCACCATGAGTATATTGTGCAACGCCAATCGATATACCGACCCAAATAACTTTCCTTATTACTAAGTTACTATATCGAAGCACTAACTGCTTCACTTGATTACCTAACTACTTACTACTTGATTACCAGATGTTACCGTTAACTATTCGTTCGTAACTTTTTCAACAACATTAAATAAAAAGTTACATTGTAAAAACTTCGAAATTATCGGTCCATAAATCGCATACAAAATATCTAAATATTTGTTTAAATAATTTAAAACAGAATGTGTTATACATTAAATTTGGACGTCACGATTGAAAGTAGATATTAATCTACAAACCGCAGAGCATATTATGTAATTTGATGATATCTATCATGTCGTTTATTTAATGTTTTAGGCGCAGTAAACTAACCACACCTATTTTAATATTCGTTTCAAATTATGATTGGCAGACAGTTAAAATATTCAAATGTGGTTTGTATGAAACAAGCTTTAGGTCGTTCTCCGTTTTTAAACGTTGGATATTTTTAATAATTAAAATAACTGGCTTAGATTTTTAATTGAAGGCATTTAATCCGCCATCGTCTGAAATTTAAGTACCCTTAATTGAGCACTTTTGAAGGAGACAAATTGTTGACAGTAGATTAGTTGAAAAGGCCGTCGTTTCATCCTATATATAGAAATAAAAACACGGCACGTTTTGTGTCTTTTCGTAAGACATAGAACCAACATAAGATTTAAATCTGTTGTTTTTTGTAGTAATCTCCGTAATCCTGCTTCTTCTGACTGCATTGGACTGGTGTTGGACAGAAGAATTCAAGTGCAGTTTCTTCTCTCGTAGGTACCAACACCCGAGCATGATGACGAAATAATAGGTCGATTGAAAAATAAAAATAAGCACTCACGCTCGTTACCCAGAGGGGTGGGCAGATATAACGGATTTCTATTTGTCGCGATTCAGGCACACCTCCCGCTTCGGTTATCAACCGGTTATACGCCGTATATCGCTTCGGTTATCGACCGGTTACACAACGTATATAAGAACCACATTTAAAGTAAAACATTTCAATTTGTCGAGGTGCCGTGTTCGTTATTTTAATTTGGTACTCACTGGAAGCTTTTTTGTCAACTCCACCGGCAAAAGAGATTAAGTTTGAATATTAAAGGAGGCGAAAGATGGTGCCAAATTAGGGGACGCGATGGGAGCGAAACATTTTTAATGACATCGGCCCAATGTTACCGTTCCCACGGCTTTGTCACAAGTACAAGATTTTACATAAATAAAATAGACCGCTGTAATATTGTATTAAGGCCATGTTGAATTTATAACAATTTGTTTTTTATTGATTTTCTTACTTTTACGTTCCTCAGGAGCAGAAACTAGTTTATAGTAGTCTAAGTTTTATAGAAATCATAAATTGAGTTTTTCGGAAGATTTTTACTTCTTTCATCAACATACAAAATGAATATGAACCGCAATATGAACTAATAAAACCGGAACAAATAAAATCAGGAAAAATTGTATCTCCTCTTCTTGATTTATCTTCATCTTCTTCTTTTCCGTCTACAGTCGTCCACTACTGGACGTAGGACTCTCCCATTCGCCACAATCGGTCAACCTCCCGGTTGACTCCCTCTCCAGATCGTCGATCCATCTTGTGGGAGACCTACCTACCTTTGATTAATCTAAGTATTTATATCAAGACCAACTATGGTGTATTACTGTCACAAGCAAAAAAGCTGAACTTTAAAAGTTAAGGGAAATTAAAGGAAATCCCGCATGAGAATATAACATTAAAGAATCGAACGCGAGTCATTTTTGACTCTGTGAATATAAAACACCAAAAGGTAAGACTAATGTAAAATACCAATCGACAATTGTGTTTAAAATTCCATCACCAAGCATAAGGCGTAAACGAAACAATTAAACACGTCGATGGGCAAGGGAGGGGCGCATGCAATGCACAACAACTCAGATGCGTATCTCGTTTGTTTATAGGCCCGCGGTACGTGAAGATAAAACTATATCGTAATATTATTTGCAGGCTGCAAAGTGCTATGTTTATGCGAGCGCGATTACGTGCTCTGTGTTCCAAATTTTGCAAAAAATGCCGCTGAAAATTTTCTATAGTCGTAACTTAATACAACAAAGCGTGTTGTTTATAATATAATAGGTACATCCGATGGGTATAACAGGCCATTGGTTGGGATGTTTAAATTTACGCCTAGTTCCGATAAGTTTTTTTAAATTATTTTGATTTTATTTATTTCAATTTGATACATCCTAGTATTTTTAATATTGTTAGTTTTTTTTTAATATTAAACAATTGTCTAAAAAATCTGAATTTGTCACTAGCGACCATTTGTCATGGCAGGGTGCGTGTGAATTATCAAATCGCTCATTTATTGACAAAGACTGGACGAGAAAATAGTTCGCAATGTAATGTCAATGTAAATGTTTGGTAAAAAAATTACGTTTGTTTGTTTACAGCAATCATATCTTGCCATGAAACAAGGTATAACATATAACAAGGTAGTACCTACAATTACCAGTATGGTATTTTTGATAATTACGCAACATTTATCGAACAATCAATATTCATCAAATTTCGAAGAACGTGCTGTACTGTACGAGTGCCACATTAGAGAGTTAACATGCAATTGTTTTACGAGTAAAGTCTAAACTCGACTGATGTCAATCCACGTCAGCCCGCTGACGTAGTTATCGTTGCGGCTGCATTAGCTCAGGAGACGCTACGGACGGAATGACTTGTCGCGATAACGTTGTTTACTGCCTGATGACCGACGGCTGTAATCTGACGCGGCTCGTGTATATTACATTACTATCAACAACCGTCTAACGACTTGTTTGGAATAGGGTAGAGCACGAGTTGGGTCGAATTGTTTTGTATAACGAACAACTTTTCAAATATTAAGAAAGCCAATCGGATAAGATGGGACCTATAATTTATTGATAAATTATTATCAATAGACAAATATTTTTTGTATAGGCGGGGTAAAGAACGGTTGGTCGCCTGACATTTGCTTGCACCAGGAACATATTTGATTTGAATGTCTAATGACTAAGTCATTAAAAGGGTTTGATGTTAATATGAAACTAGACTATAAGTTTATACTATATTGACCCATGTTGTCTTTTTAAATACTTTTATTTTATTTCCGCCACCTGGGGACGCGCCCGAAAGGAGGACTGGTTACTCCTACGAGAAATACTTTTATATACAAATGCCTGCTTATTGCTTCAATTTCAAAAAGTACTAAGATTAAATGACATGAAAAAAGTAATGCATTCTCAAACTGACAAAGGTTACGTACCGCGACTGTAATATAAAATATTTAAGCGTAGTTTATAAGAATTACTAAGAGAAATGTTGATGATGACTAGTTAAGATTTGAATAGTTATAATTTATTTTAAATATACGTTTATTACAAATATTTCACCTATACTAAAACCAAACACCAAACAATTTGGGTGCAAAAGATCGCGTGCGTACCACCAATTACATACGCGACACTCGCCATGTTGATTGCCGTCATCACAAGTAATTACGTCATATCCTGTCCCGGGTGAGCAGCGACCGAAATTAAAACAAAGGGCGAATCTCATTCCGTGCACTATACGAACGAAGTACTGTAATCCAATTTCCTACGAATAATTGTATAAAAGTTCATATAACAAAATTTGTGGAAACAATAACATAAACCGTGCCGGATTGAAGTGAAGTAAAGAATTGAATTATTATATTAATAGCATGCGCTTTATTGTAAAATACACGACATAAAAATATATGCACGCATGCATAAATATGTTATAAACTTAAAATAGTATATAACATACAAACTGTCATTCATGTCAAAAAATTTCATTCATCCCCTAATTAAGACTAAAGGTCTAGAGAGGAAGAATTTATAAAAATCTCGGAAACTTTTTAGGTCACAATTGTGACATGACGCGAGACCTTAGCCAATTAACACAGTGTTTAAAATTATTTTCTCACAAAACTACCATTGAATTACAATAGATGGAACAATGTATTAAAGTGGACATAAGCTTGGTGTTTGACGACCACTTCTGGATTCCCAATGACTCATTCTGCTACTTCGAGAACTTTGATTTTATCACTCTCTTCAAACAGCGGTAGTATTTACTCATCTAATCCTGTCGTGTTAACAGAGCAGCTAACACAATTATAGTGAAGGCAATGCGTACGACACGCAGCGTCGCATCGCATTTACAAATCAGTTACGCACGAGTGCGTGCCGCGATCACGAACCGACGCCTAACGATGTGGTGATAAACACACAACAGAAGGATACAATGCATTTAGAAGCGGAAACTTAAACAATGATAAAGTATGATAATGCAAAAAGAATGCGATCATTGAGAACTTCCGATAGAAGTAAAAACTATGAAATAACGGTACACTTTTTGATTAAAATAGTTATAGGATAAAAGTTAACAATAAGCGTAAAAAGGGAAAAGAGTGGCTTAAAAATGGATGTTTCGGTGGTTCCGGCATGTAGACAGTGGTCGTCCCAAGAGAACTTATATCGATGATCTCTGCCTACTCCTCTGGGTTACGGACGTGAGACCATATTTATTTATATAACCATAGTATTTTTTCTTATATTTAAAACTAAATCTATTCGAAACAGGTTACAAGTTCTATAAGATCCGCTTATCCGTTGTTTAATGTTTAAAACATTGTGGGTACATTTTAGCGGCGATCGCGTGTAAGCCGCAAACTGAATGCGGCGTACGCCTCACATAGTTATATTTAATGACAACTATTATATTTCAATTCTCTTATAAAATAGAACTTTGTATTCAAGTATGTCTTTGCTATTAAACTTTTCGTTTTTCGTTTGAAAGTTTATATTTATAAGAGGCGAATTTACGAAATCTTAAAACTTGGATTTGCATGTATAACATAGTAAGGCATATGTTTATTAACGTATGTGATCAAAAATAGTTGTCCTTCAAATTGCAGGTATTATCAAGGTTATTTCGAAACATTTTCAACAAACTAACTATTGGAGTTCTGATAAAAAGCTCTGTTTTTCTGTCTTTGTACTTTGACCCCTCAAAATCTTGATTTTTTTAAGAGTGTTTCTCAAACGAACCCTAATATTACACCCTATATTGTATTAGCTGAACAGTAGAAGTAACACGATTCTTATTTACATAAGAGTTAGCCTCCTAATACATCACGAGCACAAAGGTTCGTATATCAATTGGTTGAAACAGCCGAGGCGCTCAGTAACTTTGTTAAGGAGTTGAAGTGCGTATTCGACGCTGGTCGTTTTCACCAAATACGAACATAATGGAGCCTTTTTATTCAATAACAAAATTTTCACGAGGGAAAAAATCTTAATGTAGCACAGTGGAGAGTAAAACTCGATTACAGTTATGTGCAAATGTATGGAACTGAATATTGAAATGTAACAAATTCGAGTTCGTTCAACGTGAATTTGCACGAAACTTAAGTAATTTAACTGTATTCAATAAATAAGAGCTCACACTTTTACTATATCATCAAATCCACCATGAAAGTTGTGCAGCAGAAACAAATTTTTTTATATATTTGAATTCGTAAAGCCAGTTCATATAGCAATGTGTGACATACCGTAGAACTGACATTTGGCATCGATTAATCTCTAGAAGACACTGTGTGACACACAGTGTAGAGAGACCGCGTATCAGACGTAACGACAAACCTTATAAGTTTGAAAAAGATCAATAGATAGATAGGTTATATTCTACAAAACGGGAATACGGATAGAGAGAAAAGTATCAATCGTTTCAAAATTCTGTATTTTATTTTCTATCAAGTCTATCAAAATAGGTCAATTTATTGTGACGATCATGTTCATTTTAGCTGACTGAGCAGTGGTAATGAAACCTTGCGGGTTTACGCCACTGCTCCATAACAATTATGTTTAATATGTTTTTTTTTCAGATGTAAACAGTATGCGACAAGCACTCGACACACGTGATAACATGTGACAAATGCCACATAGAAGCGGATATTCGCCGAGCGTCAAGTTTACAGGCAACACAGGTACAAAGGTGGCGTCCGGCGCGCGCGTGCCTCATCACGGTAATGGACGGCGGCGACAGACAGACAGTTTGCGACCGCCATGTTGCCTTTGTAACAGTACGCCCAGCTTGTTGTACAGCTAACGTCGATTTTTTTATAGATCTGGGCCTGTTAGTTATTTTAAACATATAGTTTTAAGAGATACTATTACAAATTTATTGTACAACAAACAAAATCGTTTTCATTCATTAAAGACCATCGATGCACCTGTGTACAATGCACCAGCCTTGCTTGTGTTGTTAATGTACACGAGCGGCAATGATCACTTAATATCAGATTAGATACTGCTCGTTTGTCTCAAGTAAAAAAATAAATGATTTTAATTTTTTTATATTCAGCTCCGTCGGCTCCAGTTTCTTTAGGATTATCAGGATTCTTACCGTCTAAGGTATTTGAAATACTACCTAACAATTTTAAAGATATAATTAAGTACTTAAAATCGAATTATTTGGCGATTTGTAGCTTGTAATTCGACGTAAGATAAATTAAAATAACCAAACGAAAACAAATTAATAAAACCAAGTACGGTGAAGAGGTGTACAAAACTGACTGTAGAATTGATTAGACCATAGAGCAAAAGCAAATACGTCTAAGGAATCATTTACTACACTCCGAAGAACCAATACGCTATAAATTAGCAAACTTTAGCGAGCAATTTCCCGCAGCGAACTAGAATAAGATTCACGATTTCTCACAAAGCTAAACTATAAAACTTAACAGGGGTTCGCACTGATTGATATCGCTGCTAAATCGTGGTGGATAATTTGTTCTAACGTGTGCCATCTATTTATTTTCTTACTTTTAACACATATTAATTTAACTTTAATTGTTGAAAGTCCACATATGACATGTCGTCATCAGTTTTCCTAAGATCGTGGAGCATCCTGTCGCCCTTATACTCGTAGCATGGCTTTGTTTTAACTAGCATTAGAATTATTACTTCGCGTATATCGAGGCTTGACCGCAGTCTACATGGAAATGTGATCGAAGAATGATGCCTTACCATAAATGAATAAATCCAACATATTTAAGAGCTAAGTTTATTTTAGCATGTTATGCTTTATAGTCATACGTAGCTGGTCCTGTTGTGTGAGAACAAGGTCCACATTAAATTACACATTATGCTAACCTGCGATGACCTGTGAGGTAAACCACTGGACTGCAAACAAAATTTAGTCATTGTCCGCAAGCTTTATGTTAATTAAAACCCACAATCAATATTCCATTACTATGCAACGGAAACAAACAAGAGTAACACATATATAATCATCAAACCTAACTTCATATTTATCGTGAACAAATATTTTATTAATAAAACAAGCGGTGATGATTTGTATTTAATTTTATAAGTAAAATTTATATCAAACCTAAATATATGGCAGTAAGAATAAGGTAACCGAAGCGCGACCGCTCTGAACCCACGGAAACGTGTCGTAAAATATAATTTCTATGGTCTAATGCTTTCCATGACCGGTATAGGCAACTAGAAGTAAAATCTTTCATCACAACTCTTGAGATGATCAATGTGTAAATTTTCTTTCTTTGTGAAGGAATTTGCAGTCTTTGAATCGAAAAGTCGAAGCATTACTTTGGAATGCAACAATTTTGAGAAGAAACGAACTTTTAAAACATATTTCACCTACCAATATTTTTTTTATCAAAACTTTAATAATGCAATTTGTATACTATCCTAGTAAGTGACATGCATTAACAAGACAATGACGCAGATTGCACGCTATAATTGTCTGTCACGCTGCACGTCACTGCGTCATAACGTGACGTAACAAGGATTCATGTGGTGACGTCACAGAGGACAGTAGATGTCGGGGTGTTATTACAGCGATAACATTGTTTGCGCTCATTCCAGACAGGACTACTTAACTAGACTCCTCTAGTTATCAATTCCGTATTTAGATATTATACCGACCGTTAATCATACGATACCTTATTGATTATTCAATTTTCATATTTAAATCATAATAATATTTTTTCCAAAAGGCAACGACATAAACTATTAAAACATTGAATAAAATTGTAAAATTTTCTTTACAACCAGATAAAAGAACAATTTAAGTAACACGACAACCAAAGAGAAGGATGTAGAAAACGTTTTTGCTCATCGTTTTTGTGCTAATTCTCAGAGGCAGAGTGAAATATTACATAAGGCTTGGCAGTAATTTAAATCATAAATTAAATATATTAACTAGTTAAATCTTTAAACTATGATTTTTATTATAAAACTGAAAGAGGTTCTATAATAAACATCAAAGTTTTATTAAGTCATAGAAAAAGATGCATCCAACATAACGCACGAAGTTTATTCATTTTCCAGTATGAAATACAGTTGCACTCTCTTTAATGTTGCTATGCTTTGGGGAATGTACTCAGACAAATTATCTATTCCAACTTTAACTATGGGACAGCTATAAAAGAAACGAACGAACATAAGAAAGTTAGGAATATTAAATTACTAAGTTGATCAAACAGAACGTCACATACTAGTACAGCAACTATAAAACATTGAACTTACACTACTATTATTATTATAACCCTGGGTTCGAATCTAATATGTTTACGTGGGCATAATATCTTATACCCACATAAACATATAAACTCACGCGATAATTGAATAAGAGACGGATACAGTTGTCGTATTTCATTTCCGATTATCTTCACGCTTTTCCTTACATACCCATTTCCTTTTATCCTACATAAAGTCAACTCTTCTGGATTGTGGGAGTGTTTATGGATAATACTACCCATGATTACGTACAGCAACTGTTATTATATTTGTTTATTCTTAATTAAACTGTCCAAAACAATTGATAATCTTTGGTTTTGTTTTGAACTAACTGCCGTAATTAACCATATAATCCCTCACTGACCATACCACAAACAAAAGCGAAACTTTTTCCATGATGTTTTGTACTGGTATGGTCGTCAGTAGTCGATTCGATCGTTTCCCGTAACTGCCGGCTTTGTGATACATTCAAACTGTACAGAAACAATGCATCGTGCTCGATACAAACACGTATCCCATTTGCTTATTGACGTTCGCGCTGACAAGATAAAGTCATATTTTATTATTATTTGTTGGACTACGTAATGCGGTTGTTTATGTGAATGCGGTTACGTGTTTCGCCTACGTAATCATATATCAAAATACGTGAAATAAATTTTTACTTGTGTGAAAAAATACGGAATTCATATCATCATATGTAAGAGCCATTTTCTTAATTATTTGAAAGATAGTACCCCTAAGTAGATATAAGATTATCTATAGATCCGAATCGAAGTCTCAAATTAACTACCAAGACCTAATTTTGACAATCATGACTAGTATGAATTTAATGTCAATATCATATATTAAAGTAAAAAAGGGAGAATTACTCAAGTTGAGCGGAAATGTATGGCACAAAATCTGAGAAATATATTTACGTAACCACGATGGTGCTATCCCCCCTCCTACATGCCCAGTCAGTAACCTAGTGGGACATATTTGTAAGTTAGTTAAGTTTTATCAATTGACGCATCCCCTGAATAAAAATGTTTGGCTTTCGGACGCCCGACAAGAAAACGGAG
>JWHW01031674.1:135697-145905 GCA_000931545.1 Papilio glaucus | reverse complement strand
GGAACGGGAAGAGGATTGGACGGGTAGAGGGGCGGGGAAAAGGAAATATTCTTTCTCCTGTCTATCCCCTCCTCTGTCCATTAAAGGTAGGCAACGCATTCGCAATACATTTACGTGTTGCGGATGTCTATGGGTAGCGCTCACAGAACATCAGGTGATCCGCTTGCTCGTTTGCCACCTTCTACCATAAAAAAAAAAAAAAATTACTAACAAAGGGATAGTACAAATTTCATAAATCTGTAGAGAAATGGATATTTAACAAATTAAGGGGTGTATTCCCTACGCACTCACTAATGTGTCGGCGACGACTCGAAGCGGTCGCGTGCCGGCCGACACTTAAAGATAACACTGCATTAATTAATTGGAATTTTTCGTCGGTGTTTGCACGCGTATGTGTTAATTGCTTTTGACAACTATTACTTTCATTCGAATGACGTCTTCAGCTTATAATTGTTCGTAGAACGACAATTGTACAAAATTTACGCGGTAGTTATAATTAAAATAATAATGATATTCCTATGAATGAGGTAATAATACTTCTGTATTCAACAATAGAAAGCGATAGGTGTAATTTTATTTTCATCGTTTTGCGACTAGCCGATAAGGTTTCGGCGTCGTCGAAAGTTGTTCAGGCGAGAAAATATATGGTTATACAAAATGTAGCACATATACATACACAACTATGACTGCTATCGGTAATAAAATATCTAGAATATCCTTATGCCGGTTTTCTAAAACTCAGTGCTAATGGTATCTGCTGAATAAAATTTCAAAATATTAGGTTTTTCGGTTCATATTGATTTCCTATTCCGCGACAAGATGACTATCAGAAAACATCCAAAGTCGGTATTCGTTAAAGTCGTCAATTATTTGAAATATGAAAAAATAAGTATGATCGAGAATGCTTTGTCCTTTCCCTTATCGTAAGGGCAACAGTTAACGAAATGACAGAGAACTAAGAGTTGGCTACAAATTTTTATGATTATGCAATTACATATATAGCGTTGGTATTCATAAATCATTATTGCCAACACTAGTCCCATGTGACATGAGCAGTGAGCCACACTGGAGCACTAAAGTGTCGCCGTGCTGCGGCCGCAGCTGCAAACGGTCGCAACATTATTGTTCATCAATTTAGGAAACGAGAACATAGACAAATTGACATAATTTTGTACTCAAAAGCAAATAATGTAAAGGAAAATCATAAGTGTAAATGCCTGCTTAAATCCTGTAAACAGTTATCAATTGTCTAAAAACGTAGACGAGTAAAAAACCCACGCAAGTGACTTTTAGCACAAGCTCAAAGGAAACATAATAAATGATTATCAATTTGTTTATTCGACACTTTGTAACTTACGCCAAACTCACTCATATCTACAGTTACACGAATAAAGAGCTACAATACAAAACACCCACACACTTAAAGTAATTCGTTCAAGAGTGCGTAAAATAAAGCGAAAAAAATCGTGACCTACATTTTGTCACTTCGTAGAACTGCGGCGATTGTTACATTTAATTGCCCGCAAAAAGCACAATATTTTCTTTTGAAATCACACATTTAGTTAAAACTACGTTGTTATATTATGTAAAAGTAGATTTAACAAAAGTGGAAATCTGATATTTCCACTTTTGTTAAATCTACTACAATCGCGATGTTTTATCGTAAAGGAGACTCGTTTGGTGTAATATTTAGGTATAAAATAAACAAAAACCGTTACCAATACAATAATTTTTAAAGATCATTGTATATCTATCAATCATCAACTTATTGCTACCCATTGTGTATGTATGAATTTTTAAAGATAATTTTGGAATCGGCCACTTTCAACCATCCTTACAACGTCATCAGAATAAGGGAATTCAATTAAAATGTTCTTAATTACAAGTTTAATAAATAAAATCGAGTAGTATTTGTATAAAAATCTCAAAGTTAATGTAAAGTTGTGATATTTTCTGCCGGCAACATCCATTAACACGTAGCGGCGAGGCGACAGGTGTTGCATCGACTTACGGCGTCCGCCGCCGTTTTTCCTCCACCACCATTATCCAGAGACTGCAATTTATCCTTGCCCGCAAACCAGAATAAATAATGTCCGACACCAGGTGAATTGTTAACGTCTTCTTCTAATAAATGTACAACTTTTTAAATTAATTCATAGGAACGTTACTACTAAACCAGAGTCGACAACACAGTACTATAATGTTCTTTAAATTATATCATTGTGCTAACTTTTTAAATTAAATTACTTTAAAACCATTAAGAACCCAATATTTCTATCTACATCCACAAAAAGTTGATGTAAATCATTAGAAATGTATTGTCCGTACTATTTATTACTTATTTCGACATTTTTATAAAACAACAAATAAGCAAATCTTTTCGAGACAAAGCGCAAGTAAGTAAACTTGTGAATGTGAAAGAGATATTATGACATATATATGACAAGAAACGTAAACTAATTCATTTATAAGCTTTCTGTACGCTTTCGTAATACATTTAACGTAACATGAATATTTTAATAGAAACTACCGCACTATCCTTTTGTCTTTTCATTACAAATAATATATTTAATACACCCCTGTATATATTTAAAATACACTATACCTATGTTATAACAAAAAATAAGCCAGATTTCTTAAAGCCCAAATATTATCATGAAGGCGCCCACTGAAATTTAAGCAGCTGGAAGGCAATTTACTCGCGGTGCCTTCCGCATAATTTAATACTTAACTTATTGCTGCTTCCCGCCTAACTTCGTAATATTAATCGATGGCGTCAGGTCTAACTTACGAATTTACCCAACGATAACTACCTAGCGTCTCAAATTGATTTCTTGGCCTTCTTCCGAGACGTTAGAAACATAGATAGGTAAATAAAAATCTTTACGAAATTATGTAGTTTTTGTTATATGCCTCTTGTTAGATAACATAAATACTTGAATATTCAATAAATCAGGACAAAACCGTATCTTAGACGATTGCCTTTCTCTAGGACGTTTAAATTAATGTCAAAAAATAGATAGATTTCTATGAGGCAAACTTTCTGTAATAAAAGAGTGTTTATGTTTATGTGTTTTAACTTCAAATTCGGACATTTCGGGACATCGGATTTGGGACATCAGATTTGTAAATGTCCGAATTTCAAGTTATAATCTGTAATACATCTTTACACTAGCATTATTTTGCATAATTATTGTTACACAACTGTGAGGACATAATAATATTCATATATTTTGTTATTGTGTAATCTGACTGCACTACATTTTGTTTTATAACAGAGTAAGCCGACGAAATAAGTTGTTTTAAAAACACTAATTAAATACTCCAGTCCAGGAACAAGGGACCGCAGCGACGATAAATAAAATTACATCTTCGGTGAGACAAAAAAAACAACAACAAACAAACAATAGTGAAATTCTACTGCATGCGGTCGGCTAGAGTGCGACATCTGGACCAAAAAATCCACAGAGAAATCCCGTTTAATGCGGTTCATTTTGTAGCTTAACTACAATGGTCGAACAATCAACGGCGGGCTTGAAATATTTTCCAGCAACGGCAATGCGCATCGGTCAGCTTGTTCTTATTGAAATAAACAATTCAATTTACATTATCTACATTCTACAACCTGCCGTTTATACATACGGCTGTTCCGACGAATTTGACCCTTCGTTTATTGTGCGTACGGCAAAGGATTGGAACCAATTGCCGGTGTCAGCAATTTGTTCGTTATAAACGCCTAGTCACTCATCTCTCCAAAGTAACCACGTATTTTGGAGAGATGAGTGACTAGGCGAATGCTATACTAGTGCAGTCAAACATTGTTTTAAACATTAAAAAAAAACAAACGGTTAGAGATGTTATCATCAGCCTCTGCATTACAAAAGTAGGTAGTTTCAGTTTAGTAACTAACACAGAGTGTATTGCGTGCTCGTTTGTACGTTGCAACCATAACCGAGGCACATCTCATCAGAACGATGGAACGCCACAAAACTGAGCCGCCTGTGTCTACGCCCTTTGTGGCTCAGCTTCCACTGTTACTGAACTAGTACACACACCATCATAATCGCGAATGGAAAAGTTAGAAATTATTGATTGTGCGTGCCGCTTTTACAATTCAACCATATTCGAAGGTTTTTATCCCATATAGAAAAATTGATGGGTTTAAGTTGTCATTATCTTCACTTCGGGTTTTTCATTAAAAAACTAAAAGTTTCTATACAATATTGTATAAAGCGAAATAAACGAAAAAATACTGTAACAAAGATACTGTATCAATTATCGCAATCTCTTAATCCGAAAGTAAATCATTTTTTTTTCATTTAGTTCCGTATTCGGGATGCGTCGATAAAAAGGCAATTGGACATTTGGATGGTATCAGTGAAACAATAAACGAGTTGAAAAAAAGGTCGCGCCATCAATCCTGCGCGAGCATTTATCCGACGACTAACTTAATTAAAACTTGGAATCAACGGCGCTGCTGCAGCGGACCGCGACTCCGATAAATAAAATTATTTCGTCGCAACAAAAACAAGCGTGTAATCCCACTCCATGCAATTCCCTCCTACACTTTGTTTGTGTCTACTGGCGTGCTACGTACCGTATTTTACATTGTGTCCCGTTTCTTTTATTTGTTTAGGAATTGTGGGAATCGGAATATCTTGAGTTATTAAATATTTAATTGGAATGTTAAAATTATATTTATCACAAAAACGTTTCCTAGCTGTATGATTGTTTAAACTGTGACTGCCCTGAATGATCCTTTCTCAGCGGTATTTAAAACCAATACGTCTTAATTTATTTCCAGCAGAGAGCGAGTTCTTTCTTAAAGACCGACAAAGTATTTGTAGTTCCTCTGGTGTTGCAGATGTTCATGGGTATCAGTGATCACTTAATATTTGGGTGACCCACAGCTCGTTTGCCCCCTTATGCTATACAAACCCAATAATATCTGTATCTATTTCTTCCTTAAAACTTTTAATATTAACGTTGACAGGTTCACTTCTAATCCACATTCATTAGTGCGTGGTGTATTAGTAACCGATATTATTTTAACTGATTTAATTTCGAAATCATTATTTAAATTGTCCGTAACTCTGGTGGTATCGTGCTTACAATTTGTACAATAGATTTATGTTAGTGAGTGTACCAGGAAGAGCCGCAGCGGACGACAAAAGCGGCAATTACCGCTCGACAAACGTGCGGTGGATGGGCACACTGGTTTAAGTCCGTCTCCATTAGCGGCGCCACCGTGCAACCAAATAACAAAACAAATAACTTCTTGCACCCTTGAACTATTAACTGAGCACGCTTTGTGTTTTTGTTAAAATTTTAATTACTCAGTATAACAATCTATTACAATCGCCTATACAAAAGCTTAATATTATTTTGTATATATGTACATACATACATATGTGTTCTCGGCGCTGCAAATTACGATATAAACCTTTACTAGCGGCCGATTTCATATATACAATGTGAGCCGTGAGATGTTTAACTTGTAAAGTAATGCATGGTATACAGCTAATAATAGTGTTCACATAAATAGTTTAACTGTTAAATCTTAATTGAGTAAGAGTTTTGAAAGAGTAAAATATTGAAATAGAAGAATTGTAATATGAATGTGTTAAACAATCAGCTTACTTAAAAAAAACGAAGGACGTACGCTAGAATATAAACAAATTGGTTTATTCACACAACAAATGAATGTTGTTCACACAACGCAGACGAAGGGTAAAAGTTCACCTTGAAAATGATCAAAGTTATGAATTTATATTCATTATGCGAAGTCGAGCGTGTGTTTGATTTTGGTCCGCAGTTCGGCACTTTTATTATTTTATACAGAATATTGAAACGATATTATTGTACACTACAAAGCTCGGCACGTTCGAGTCTTCAAGATTATTATTTGGATTTGGATATAATTCAGTGTGTACTACCTGCGGACTCAAACAGCACTCTACTCAACACATCCCAATATTCAATCTTACTATACATATAAAAGAAGAAATTGACTGTCTGATATACCAACGCACAGTCCAAACTACTGGGCTTCTAGCGAAACGCAGAAGCATATTTAATCTTTGAGGTGGTAGCGCCCCGATCGAACCTGGGAGCCAAAAGTCGAAAATTTAATCCATACAAATGGGTTGACAAGTGGCACATATTGACACGCGATGTCGCTAGCTAGCAATTGTTATGTTAGCTATATCTATAGCGAAGTTCGTTATGGAATTGCTTCGGAGTGAATGTACTTTTTCTGGGCACTCTGTTCATTCAACTTATAAGAAGTCTATAAAGTAACGTTTGACGGGTAGTTGCCGCTATGGCCTACTAGATGAACGAATGAATGTAATTAATAAATTTATTAGTGCTCAGGGTATTTCATTCATATTACTCGTTAGCTACGTTCTCATACATGACGCGATTTCATTCTTCGTTCGTTAATTCAATATGGAGCAGGGCAAACAAAATCAATATATATATATTACCTGTCAGCACACAAGAGTATAATGCCATAAATAATGTTAAGTCTCGGTCCCTTTCACATAATTTTACGAGGAACTTATTTCAGAGGGCATAATTCTAAAGTTTGTAAAGTTGAGCAGGCCGAATGTTGCGAGCCAGGGAGAACGGCAACCGAATGAAAATGGATTTTGGCCAAACTGCAATTCAGACTTCATAAAACAAACGCAGTTGACATACAACGGCAATTAATTGATATAAGCCCACTATGTCTAATAAAATAATTCTTACGTAAACAATTTCAGCCTCCAAACTAAAACTTTATGCTCAGACAACATAGAAGTCATCACTGGCAGTAATCTATCGCTGTTTCAAGATATATTCCCTCATAAAATTTCCCGAGGTAAGAAAGATTAGTGCGACATTGAAAAAGTTGTTTCATGGAGGAAGGTGGCAACGACTTAAGAGTTTTATTCAAGTTTCATTTAAAATACTTAACTTGGAAATGCTTTACGTCAAGTATACTGCATCTCGCCGCATATTTTTACATTCATAGCGCAAGGTGTTACCAAGTTAAACGAGATGAATACCTTCACTAAATCTTTTTAACAGTCAAATATAACATATAAATATTAAAATGATGTATAATATTTAATTATATTTATAACATTACATTTATTTGAGTAATATTACTTTTTAAACAAAGTAATAGAAAATACTTTTCATCGACATACAACTAAACAAAAGAAATAGGCTACAGGAAAGTTTTGTATTGTATTTTTTTTATTAAAAAATATTTTCCGGTCTAAAAAGTTTTTATAGCTTTTCTATTTAAACTTCAAGCAGGCCGCAGCATACTTATTTCACTAGTCTAGTATAATGTTATGACAATAGAATCGGCAACTCCAAATGTGGAGATTTCAAATCGATTCTGTAACGTGCCTATGAACTTTGTGGCATTTTATGATACAGCAATGTTATATGCTTAGAGTTAGTGTCACCGTTTATTCACTACATTGATACTTGTACAAATCGAAAACTATAAGTAAAACCACGCAGAGTGATATCGTAAAATCAGTAAGTTTAAATGTTTCCACTGTTCGTTCTGCGACATTTAACGTCCAAATAAAGCAAAGCAAGGGGCGCACTGACACGGAATATGAACTGCAAACTCAGCGAGCTACGCCCACCTCCGCCAAACGGACTTAAACAATGATGAATATTCACGGGGATCGAACAAACGTTCCGAAATGAATTTAGAGGGAAATGCCGTGTTGTCAAATGGTGCCTGCATAAACTAAGCGGAGATAGCTTTGATATTCAATTGTGATCGCAAGAAATACACAGGGATTTATCTTACATTGTATCATCATTTGCCATATATTGCATAAGTAAAAAGTTTACATTTATATGTTTTAAAACAATGAAATCTCATAACATCGAAAAGATGTATGTAAAAGGGATCGTATCGTATCGTAATTGGAAGTTTCGGACTGTCGGAGATCCTTCTTCAGTGTGAATGGGATTAGTTCGCGACCGACAAGTTTTTTTGTCAAAAATTGTCGGTATCAATACAGATATACGTGAACGCGAGTAAAGTCGTTTTATATACATTTAGTAAATAATGCCTCACGAAGTTTTAATAATTTTAACATCTAATCAAATCAGACATCTCGTCTTTCAGTGGCTTAGGGTAAAACTTCAACTATACCACTTCTTTAAAAATGTTTGTACTATAGAAAATTATTCCATGATCAGTGACAAACAAATAGAAAAGTATTTTGTGGTGTAATGTGGTGGTGCTGGAGTCCCTTAGTGACTAACGGAGGTTGCAGTTATAAACTACCAAATATTTATTTGTTGGTAAATAACAGATAATTCATCTGACCGTCCGATCAATAAACATAATATACCGACTGATGAACTTCTTTAGCGATTTAACTTCTGTACTTCCTTAGCGACCTTGGATAGTCATTTCTGCAAATAAGAACATATCATTTCGTTTTCTGAATTTTACTATTACATTCTACACTAAAAGGCAATTTTACTTTTTATGCCTATGCGGCCTAGCGCTTCGTGAACGTGACAACACAATTCGCATGTACAAAAGAATTCTGATCTTTCTGAAATATAAAAGCAATACTGCAGTAAATTAATAATTACATTAACTTTAAATTTAAAGCCAGCTCGCTGCGGTGGTAGCTTTGTAAAGTTTTGTGGTAACAGCTGGCTCCCGGCCGATTTAGAAAGCAATGAATAAACAAATCTATCACACCATTAAAACTTTGACAAACTTCATCATATTCCCTTTGAACAGTCGCGATATTTCTTGTATTAGATATATAATCTTTGTATAGATATATCGAGCATGTATGCATAGATGTATGAATGTAAAAGAAGCGAGAGAGGTGTGCCAGGATCGCGCCAAATGGAAATCCATAATATCTGCCTATCCCTCTAGGTTACGGGCGTTAGCGCATATTTTTTAATTTATTACTTGTATAAAAATACTAGTTATATATTTTATTATAACTAGTAATATGAAACGCACCACATACGTATGTAACTAACATTACTGTACTTAAAAGTGTTTTGGCTTCTTCGGCAATCTAATCACTCGTATCACGTAGTCACACTTCGGCTGTCCCAACAATAATGCTGTCGAGGTCGATGTATAATTAATACAATAACATAATATTAATTATCAAATAAAAACAACCGAAACACAACAATATTTAAACATTACTGTTTTTAAAAGAATTATAGGACGCTAAAGACTATCCTTAACCTAAACAAATATCGCATTATATCCAACAAAACAAATTTCATCGGTCGATAATTTTCGAAATACTATCTAACCGGGCTTAATTTAAAAGTTTGTGTTCATTCCGCAAACAATACAATAAATTGAAAAATTACAAGGTTTCATCCTTTTGTCCCGACTAAGTCTAGCAACAACAGAAATTCTTAGAATTTTAATAATACCGTTTTCTCCAATTATCTCGACAAATACGATGGTGAATTGTAACGTTTCGGATTGTCACGTTATAAGAAACCATATGCATTTATTACACTACACATTGAAAAGCAGAGTGTGAACACATGGCGAAACTGCCTAGTGTTACTGAGGAAAAGTGTGCGACGACAAAACGAGCAATTAACAATAAACAGGCGCGGCAGAGCGGCGGTAAGTAGGGCTGCGTCGCGTCCATTAGCGACTCGACAAAAACGCCCGAAACACAGCGAAACAATTTGCCTACACCACCCACAGCGCCACCCCTGATTTAACTCTATTTTTCTGCAGCCAGTTCACAGGGGAAACAGAAAAATATTTCATTGTTTATCTATACAATGTTTTTTTGATCTGTTTTTTTTTTTACATGCATAGCGGAATTCATAGTTTTGCTATTTTAGTTACGGTCGATGTGTCCTCGATTTGAGTGGAACATTTAAACGAACTTTTGTGAGGTTTTTAATTTCAGATTAAGCTTTGAAAAATACTTTTAAAATTTTTGTCTGTCTGTCTGTCTAACCTTTACTGAAAGATAGGTAATATTGTAAGGATTCAAATAGGCTTTAATTTAATAGTAAATATTTAGTTATATTCGGTAAACCGTCAAATTATCGCTTTCTACTACAATCATATTACTTGCGATGAAGGAAGATCTGAAAGAAAATCGTCCTAAATATTTTGTGCTCCTTCACCGTATGCATAGTAGTAGACTAAACTAGAAATGGCAAATATT
>JWHW01031674.1:92808-131469 GCA_000931545.1 Papilio glaucus | reverse complement strand
AATCCAATAAATAAATATGGAAACATAAATGCTCGCTATAATCTCCGATTTATCAATATCGCTTAAATACAACCGTGAACTGTTCGTTCACGATTCAATATCGCATTAAACAGTACCGATATTAAATAAATAACAGTGATTATTCAACTCGAAAGAGAATATGTATAACACACAAAAGATTAACTCCGATATACAATACGAAGACACTTTTTTGTAACAATTGTCGAAAACAATAACATATTTATCCACTAACCGAATCACCACATTCCCTACTTCTAGTTCTCCGTCACGGTGCATAATGTGCCTTGCGGCAAGAACGGCAGTAATACGCACACCCATACAAGATAACTTTCTTACACATTTAGATATCATTGAGACGTTCCTCTTATAAAATATGACATGCAAGCAAGTAATTATTTGCACTTGCTATGGTGGATTTATAAACTCATATACATACAAATTATAAAATATAAAGTAATACTACAAGAAAATATAAATCACACACATCGTACACAATGTTCAAATATCCAAAAATCTTTTAAAAGAGGCCAAAACCCAGGAGTACACACGATGAGAAGTAATTACAATTAATAGGAAGTAGACCCGTATCGACTTGCAAGTGGCTAGCAGACGCCGCCGGGCCCAGCTTCTGTCCAATGAGATGTGATCCATTAACCCCCACGGACTGCCACTACGACTTTCGCTGCATTTAAAACGATCTTGCGATCCAGTCACGTAAAAAAACTGAACAAACAAAGATATAATTCATTGTTTCTATATTCAATTATATATTTTTAAGGAATAGACAGGAAAAAGGATTTATTTTTCCTATCCATCCCCTCCCCCATGAATCCTCTAATCTAATAGTTTTTAATTTATGGGATTATTATATCTACTGAGATAAAATAATGACATAAATTAAGAACACAAACACCGAACGATAATTCCCGAAAGTGCAAAACACTTAATCAGAAAGCATTTGGAAGCGAAAGAAAAGGGGAAACGGGATTGCTTCTAAATTCGGAGAAGGCACGAGGCGTGCCCGCGCTCGTGGGGGCAGATTGATAAACGCCGGGAAGCACTCGCCGCTCTAATGAATCGAGTGTGGCACGCACATTGCACTCCTGCAGTATCTGCAATCGCCGCTAATTTAGGAGCCACAAGCTACGATCCAAGCGAATTAAATTTACAATACAAGCGAAAGCGACGGCCAAATACAGCAACTTTCTTGTTAGTTAATCATTTATAACACTGAATATGTTCCCACGACATTGATAAGAAATTTTAGATTGATTAGTCGTCTCAGTTACAGTTCAAATTCCGAATTTAGAAACTGAAACTACCTCATGAGAATGATTTGCCAAAATTTACGAGACATTAAAAGCTTTGCAAGTGCGCGACATGATATAAGGACTCTCGGAAGTTTCGTTATTTAGAATTACCAGCTATTGCTTTACTACGGAAGATTGATGACTCCTAGGTCTTCATAGATCATCAACAATGGATATAGATATCAACAAGCTACAAATTTACCTAAAAGAGTAAGATAATTCTCCAAATTGCTAAATTTTGTAGTCACGTAAAATCAAAACTTATGTTTTGAAATAAATATGTAAGCGAAAAACGATATTTTCGTGGCCCCACAATATTTGCAACTCAGTAACGCCGAAAGAGAAATTTATGATTATCACTGTAACGCCGTAGACAGCATAGCAGTCGATGCGAGAGTTACGAGCCTCCCTTCAGAAACCGCCGGCGCAACGGTGCCTCAACTTCAACCGTTTGTAATCCGCGGTAATAGTTGATCGATGGGCAGGTTTGATTTCGAAGAGAATACAATTATCTCGCACCTTAGTAAATTTATAAATCTCCGCGTTGAATATAATATTGCTATGTTAAAATATACTTTTACAGTTGGTACTTCCTACGTACGAATATAAAAATAAAAACTAGGTTTGGGTACGTCCTAAAACCAGTAAACCCTTTGCAATATGTGTGGGGTTCGATGCGGAGTCCAATTACTCTTACGACCCGAGTGCTTGAAGGCGAATCAGATTTTAGTATTCAAAGACAGGTTGAAAACTAAATAATAAGCAATAGCCAATAATTCAGTTAAGCGCCCCAGCCTCGATACCAAAGCGTAAAACTATTTGGAAAGAAAAAATTTCTAGAAAACATTTGACCACCATTGCAGTACTGTCAAAGGGAAAGGCTAGGCGATTCATTCAGTTGATGGCCGCCCATTACACCGGTCAAGATAGATAGATAACAAACCACACACTGGCAATTACACTATAAACACAACGACAATTGAATGTTTTCACTAATTGAAAAAGCCACCCCCGATCGATTCATTACGATGTCACTATATGAAATGAAAGTGCCAGCACGCGGTGCGTGACATGACGACCGGCCTGATGTATTGGCTCCATTGACCTTACTAGCGACGACGTTTATTAATCTAGCGGCTCCGCGCAATGTCGCGGGTTAAACGTACACTTACCAAGTTATGAATATTACAAGAGAATCGATCAAATGTTTTAAAAAATAAAGTTTGTTCAAATTTATCCGTGATCCAAGCCAATCACTTGTATCTCGATAATTGAATTTCAATAAGAGTCGAAAAGTTTGAAGCGTAGAGCATAACTGAATTTTTTTAAAATAATGTATGAACCGAAACTAGAAGGAACAGACCCATATTATGTGAGATCCGATCAAAATATTGTACGCACTTTAGCATTAGTCTATTCACTCTTTTGTTAATGAAACCAACGCATACTTGTACTTTACGTCAGATAGCAAAATGAGATGCAAACTTTCCAGAACATAATCTGTAAAACACCGAGAGACTGCGTCTGCGTTGAGCGCTGCGTAAATTAGTACGACTATCGAAAGTTCGCGTAACTTAAACGATAATGTCGGAATTAGCGGCGCCGACGTCACTGGGCGAAGAATCCTAATCATAATAATTCAAGATGATATCGCGCGGGTAGGCGATGAACAAAAGGAGGCGCAACAATGGCGGCCGGCGCGGGGCCCGGAGCCTCGCTAACAAATTGCCAGCTTCCAGATAACTAAGCAATATTAAATCATAGTAATTTGTGGTTGAGAAACGCGGCCCCCTTCTAACAACCTATCTGCGTCGGCTTAAAGTTATTATATTTACTTTTTCTTTTTGCCTCGGTGCGATAAGTTAAATTGAATTCACTTTATTGCTCAACTGTTATTAAACAATATATCACTTCAATACTACCAGACTTCATTAAAATACACTACCAATTACATAGATTTTTACAATAAAACAGGTAATATAGAATAATACAGGTTAGATCTATTTTTATTTGAGAAATTAAAGAGGTAGTGACTATAATAGGCATAAAAAGGCTCTGTTTGAATAACCAGCTGCCACCACCCAGTGAGCGTGTGTAATTATTTGAATCTTTATATAAACGATTACTCTTTGGGAAAGTTTAATTCCACGAACCGTGAAATTGTAGCTACCCCCACACAGCAAGAGAACAGTTTCGAAAAGGTGGCGCATCGCACCACTTAGTCCTAAAGCATTAGCAATTCCGAGCGTCGCAATAGTTACAAGGAAATTGTAATATTTAGTCTTAATAAAGCCATTCGTAAAGGCGAATATCCGAAACAGTCGTGCTGTGATTCGCCCGAGGCGTGCCCCCACCAGACGGATTTACGACAAGGCTTTATTCGCAGACGTGCCACATTTTAGACTATTCCCACGTTTATTGAGTGGTGCTTCATTCAAATTGCATTAAAACAGTGCAGTGGCGGTGCACACAACGATAATTGGAGCGAAAGCATCGATTGAAGCGTACGGCTAATTTAAATTCTGACCACAACAAATTCTGTACACGAATTAGAGCGCGAGAATGTTCTCACTTGGGTTACGGTTCATTAATGAATCGATGGGAATATTCATTCGAAAAGGCTATCGATAAATCATCGGCCGCTTTCACAGTACATCCCTACGTTCAGAACCGTGCAACAATTCTTTCGGAATATTTCCAAAGCGATATTCCGTGCCAAAATAATTTAATTCCATCCATACATAACTGAGCTCATGAAACTCTGTACGTAAGTGAAGAGGGCCTTATATATGGGGCATTTAATTTAATTATCACTGACAACTGCACGTATCACATTTTAAACGTAAAAAGCTCATCGAATATTTTCATAAGTGCTCTCGCAGAACCTCGAAGCCCTCATGAATACACTTCAGTCAACTTGTCGCCATATTGATTGTAATAAATGAATTCCGCAATAATAACCTAAGTAATATTGTTTAATTGAACAGAAAGTTCTAAATATTTATAGATTTTTAATAGTCTATAATAATATAATAGTACAACAGGTTAAAAAATAAGCTTTAAAGACCGTATAATCGTGATTTCGCAGTCAAAGGGAAACACAAGTTTTGTTCCTCAAATATAATTTTTTTCCTGAAAATGGAAATTTTCCTTATTGGAACCACTTTAATTTATTACAATCTTCACTTTATTAGATATTTTTATTAGTTATACTTTTATTAGATATAATTAATAATCTCATCACACTCAACACAAATAGTAGTTACTCTACTGTTATCTTTAAGGGCAAAGTAAGGTTACATTATTATTTGAGAACTAAACTGGATATTTAAAGTCAACATTTATATGTAAATAATATACAATGTACGATATAAATAATAGGCGACATCTAGCGAACTTCATATATATTAGTTAATAATGCTGTCCGGACGTATTCACCTAACATTTTGTAGCGAACTCTAACGGAACTAAGGCACATCGTAAACACGAAATACGCCATCTAACGTCCAACACCATGAACAATTTCAAGTTCGTGCCGCCAGTTTGAGCTTACGTGAGCAATTTGGCGTTCACATTTCACACCGTCTTAATAGATGGCGCTAAACTGATTTTGTGATGTGTAAGTGAGTAAAAAGTTTTGCATAATTTAAAACTAGTTAATATATATCAGTAATAATTCCTGTAATACTCACGGGTGTGGTTTCCATATCCGGCATAAGGCAGCTCAAACTGCAACTAAATGTCTGTAAAACAACGAAAAGGTATTTTAATTTAAGTATGTATTTATTAAAAACCAATATAACTTCCTTCTCCTTTTCATCTCTAAATCTATGTACAATAAAATTGCATTTGTTTGACCAGTAAATATAGTCAGAGATAGATTACACTCCGGAATGTGTTATATGCACATGCACTTGATTGTAGCAACGAAATTAAAATAAGTTTGCATTAATTTTCCGCGATGGAAACACAATTTTATTGGATTCAACGCAGACAAAGTCGCAGGAATAGCTAGTGGGACATATTGGCTAATTTCAGTACAATTCAGATGTACGATGTGTTATCTATTCGATCTTAAATCAGATGGCAAGGGATAAGGTTGTCAGTAAAACACATTTTGTTCCTAACGTATGTATTTCCTCTAATGGCGTTTTCATTTATGTTTAAACACATTGCAATCATGCTTGTTTGGGCTACTTAAATCTGGACGCGCTATTTCCGCCGCATCCGGCCACAGTGAGCATCCGTATAGAAGAGGTACTCATTACATTTTAAGGGTTTAGTTACGATTTATTATTGTCAGAATAAGAAAAGAGGCATTATTTTAGGCCAGCCGACAGTAATCAAAACTTAAAGTCAATATTTTTTTTTAATTTTATTATTTATATTAAAATTTAATATAGTATGAAAATAAATTTCTTGGGTTTCTATTTAAAGATTGGTTTATTTTAATAAAAAATAATGAACTTCGCATACAGTGGTTATGTAGATCACAATTTATTAAGACTACTAGCGCCATCTATTGCTATCAAATCAATCAAATTGTGTGTAATTTTTGTTATAAGTTTTGAAAAAATCATACCGCGCCTATAGAAGGTTTTAATTTAAAAAAAACAATTATACATATTTAACAATGGTTTAACATTAAACAAAAAAATTAAATAAATAATAGTGAGCAATAAGTTAACACGTCTTTCTATCAGAACGAAGAAGGCAATAGAAATCGATATTCAATTTTTATCACTTATTAGAATCTGCTTATTTAACTCGTGCATAATTAGCATTTTAAATTACATAATTATATTACTAGTGGTATTTAAAAACTGTCATATGCCTTTATTAAATAGTAGCGATAGGGTATTTGACTGTTGACCTGTTATAAAGAAGTAAATCAGATGACTGGAACCTCCTCCGATCAACATCAGGCAATCGATCTTGGATTTAGTCTCACCTTGGTTTATTACTGAAGCTGCCCGAAAAGTACCTACTAACCTAACCTATACCTAATTAATTTTTAAAATGTTACAACTTTAAAAACAAAGATTTCACATTCTTTAAAATAAACTTGACATATATCGATTTTATTTTATTTCAAGATTGTTATATAATGAGAGCCTTTTAGAATCGCGATATGTAAGAAACGGTGATTCTTAGGGGGGAAAAAGTAAAACCACAATTCTTGTAGATAATTGTATGATCTACAATTTTTGTTTGATCTCTTTTGATAATAAAACTTAATGTTTACCAAAAAAAATACCAAAAACCATAATTTTTTACTTTTACCTTATTTTTTTAAAGCAGCGGAGGGATCGATGTGGACTTTAAATATTTTATTTGTTATGGTGTTCTCAAGATATGTTACAATTTTCAGCTCTATGGGAATCATTGAAAGCTGAAATTTCCTTTCTAACAGTCTGTCCTCCTTACATACATAAAATTCAACTTTCATACTATGACGAAAGTAGAGTCATAATTTATCATAGTTTAAGGGCGTCAGACAATGGATGCGGTTATTTATAATATCGTTCCAAATACAATGTTTAAAAACTGTGATTTATACTTGCATATACAGAAGGTCGGAAAGCTGTCGACTTTACCGTTCTTGGTTCTATTACCTCTTTCTGTATGAAATGCAAAATGATTAGCTAATATTTTTGTACATACAAATCCCGCAGTAAGCAGGGAAGTATTATTTAGAATGGCCGACGCTAAAATGTATTTTCATTATCCGATATTATTTACATGTATATAGATAGTATGTATATAGATAGTATGTATATAGAAGTACAAGCACATATAAACAGAGTTACGAGAATCATGTAACATAATTTTGGCACAAATTTCGCCAAGGTTATCGATCGGAAGTTGGGTCAACGCGCTGTCTAGACATATGGGTAGTTAGAGAGCCAGCAAGTACGGGAAGCAGACAGTGACGTCTTACACTATATTAAATATGAAATACAACTATGTATTTTGCATATATAAAAAATAACATACACACATATACACATAACATAAATAATACCAATATTTAGATAATAAACAGAACTTAGTGTTAACAAAATTGACGACTCCGTAATATGTATATTTGGGTACCTGGACGTTACTTCCTAAGTTAAATATGCTTTTGTTTTGTTTTCGGGGCCGGTTGTAGTTTATAAGTACTGCACGGCGATAGGATCACACCTGTCACATTTGAGACAGACTGGCGATACCATGGCGACCTACAATACAATAGCCCAATTTATCGGTTTGGTATTTATTATATATAACAGCTACCTTAACGATAGTTGACTCAGAATGTCTCGGAAGGTTATTTTTATTCTGCAACTTATTTAATTCCTCGTTACCATGATATAAAATATATATTTCCATAGTAACTATAAGCCAAGGCTGTCGATAACATGGACGCCACTTGACGATGCGGCCGCAAAACTAATTATAACTTTTACCTCCTATTTGCTTTACAAACATCTTACAGCCGGCTAACTTGACGATATTCATCGGCTACTTTGGTATAGGTACTGTAGTTTTTGAACCATGTACATTCGTAAAAAAATCTTTTTAGTGCGTCGTTACTGGTAGGGAACTAATTTCATTGTCGTTTGCACTGCTAGTAGTGAAGTTTTTAATTAGTTATTTTAAACATTAAAAAAAAGTAGGGCCGCATTATTCTTATCTACGAACTAATATAAAAAGGTCCGCTTATGCAAACCAAAAATTATAACCCAGCTAGCCTGAGGGAGTTGAACAGCCTAGGTATAGCCCTACCTAATCTGATTCAATCAATTATTAATTGAATGATCCATCCGGATGTTCAAGCGATAAAATAGTTTTATATCTACAAAACATCCTGAATAGTCCAATC
The DNA here is from genome assembly GCA_000931545.1 of Papilio glaucus. NCBI lineage: Eukaryota > Metazoa > Arthropoda > Insecta > Lepidoptera > Papilionidae > Papilio > Papilio glaucus. Next base: position 123,270 of record JWHW01031674.1, on the reverse strand, counting down.
GACCTTCAATACTGCAAGCGTATTCCAAACAGAGGCACTCGCTTGAGCAAACCAACGTTATTGTTACTCGACGTAACGTTATTTTAAAAACAAAAAGATAACAAGCTTTGCATTCACTGGCTTTATATCTATACTAATATTATAATGAAAGAGACATGTTTTGTTTCTAATAGGTATTCTATGAACTTAAGTTAGCGATTCTAGTAATTCTTTCATAATTTGAAAGCTACATTATGCTATTTAAGTAACATGCCTTTTTTTCGTTTCAAGCAAAATAATCGTATCAATGTGATTAGTACACTGAAAAAAAGAGTTCTAATCAATCAAATGGGTAGTGGTCGCACAATTAGAAAAAAGGTAGACCGATACGGCTATCTATCACATTTTTTCGCACTACCGCATAACTCCAGTCAGCCCGTGACCATGGAGCTTGCAACTGTGCCGAAAGATCGGGAGCTCAAAAAGGCTAATCGTGGTAAGAATCTCGTCTTTCATATAAACCTTACATCATAATCTTTTTATTGTAAGAGTCCACAACAACAGCATCTGTTATAAGTATGGTCCGGCTCGACCTGTGCAATACCCCGACCTCACAGAAGAAGGGCGTGGAGTAGGAGTAAGCTTCTGCGTTTTGCCTGATAAATGACGCGCCAGAAGCACAATTTCAGTCCTCTCCCCTTTCCTATCCTATCCTAATAAAATATGTATAGAATGGGAATATAAAGAGGATTGGGCGGGAAGGGGATAAGTAGGGAAAAAAATCCTTATGCCTGTTTCCTCTGTCCATTAAAGGTAGGCAACGCATCTGTGACTTGTTTGTTTTGCTAGTTACGGATGCCTATGGGTGGCGGTCACATAACATCAAGTCACACTGGCTCGTTGACATATTTCTTCCTTTAAAAATATCAAAAATACGTCCTCTCCCGAACGTAACTTTCCCCAAAGATCGTTACAGATATCGATGTCTTACTGGCCTAGTGCGGTGGACTACCAAGGCCAAACTGTCGATCCATGATGTTGATAGCCTACACACACTGCGCCACTTTACGTAGGCATTCCGCAACATTTTAACCCCTTTGACCATTCTTTCTTCAAGCTAAGAGGCCTGCCTATTTCCAATTTCTACAAATAGACATTGGTTACCCTGGTAGTCGCGGTACATACCTTAGAAATAAATATTGTGTTTTACCTATGTAATATAAGAATGCAATGATCGCGTTTCTAGCATCGTAACATGCCAGCTGTTAAAGCTATTTGTACTGAGCTAGTTGGGCGTTTGTATTCATGTTATATTATTGCACTACATCACGCAACGCTTATACGCCTAAACTTCAAGCCCCTACAAGACTTGCCTTACCTATAGAAAAAACAACCTAGTACCTTTAGCCAGACACTGGAAGTAATACATATGATATGATCTGAAAATTGTACATACATACATATAATTTGTATAATCTGTTTTGGACCTTTGCTTAATAATGGTAACCCTGATGCCACCAACTTGTTCCAGTCGAGGTTATTATTGTATTATTATTATATGTATACAAAAACAAAACATTTATTATTTTTATACAAAAACAAGCTAGCACCGGAAAGAAGCAAGTCTAAAACAAATGAGAAAATGTATTCCTCTTGACTGGATGAAAAGAAGTTTACATTTTATAATGGTTTTCCGATATCACAACTTTGCGTATGAATTCGCTTTAAGCATTCGGTATACCTACCTTTAAATAAAGTATATAAAAGATCGTACGAGTATTTTCTTATAATCGTACGAATAATATCGCATGTAAATCGTTACAGTCCAAAAACGTCCGCAAAATGAGTCATCACATTTGAAATTGGCTTAAGAATACCTAGACACGCATCGCCTTAAGAAAGGAGCATCGAACCGACGTCTGCAAATTCTTATTCAAACTTTATTCTAAGCTCTTCGTAGGGACTTATTTCGGCAGTTAAATTAATTCTACGAACGATTTAAATTGGACGTCTTCTGCTTAATAGACGTATTCGACATTGGAAAACCTTTATCGACCTCGTGTTTTTGCTTTCCTTGCTAAATGACCTTGCGGTGAGAATGCTATGCTTGCTATTTCATCGAATAAAAGATTTTAAATACGTGCTATAGTTTGAGTAAAGTAGAAAATATAAGTAAATAGTTATAGATAAGAAACATGGGTGTCCTAATACACTTTTGTAAAATGGGAGAAAAAGTAAAGTAAGGTCAAATGGATTATGGGTAAATAGCACTATTTCAATTCCATTAATAATTAACCCTTAAGTGCCCTTTGTTTTATCGATAAAAGAAGGTTAAACCATGGTTAAAAATGACCACATTTACAGTAATTTTAGGCTGCTTTTGGTTAAGAAGCAAATTATGGGAGGTTCTCAGATTGATCATAGATGGATTCCTTTTTTAAAAACTAAAAAATAAGATATTAGATTAGGCAATTTATTTTGTGATACACATTGTGCAGCTCCATAAAAGGGTGTATTACATTTTGACAGCCAAAAGAGTATTTTGTGGGTATGTATGATACTATACAGTACTATGATACTACTACTGTACAGTAGTATGATACTATACAGTAGATATGTTATGCACCTGATAAACTGAAAATGAGACGTGAGAGTGCATAATAATGCGATTACATAAAATATCACTGAAGATAAAAGCGGAGAAATATATAATCTTTAAAGCTCGTAATCCTGTTCAATAGCCAACATACCTTCCTTCGTTATTTGATAATACAACCGTGTAGAAATATCATTCAAAATTTGTAAAGGTTACCTTTTTTCAGATATATAGTAACAAAAAAAACTTCTTATCTAAAATAACTAGCGTGAACGCTTTTTTCCTCCATTTTTATCCCAATCGGGTTGTACTGCATAACATAAAAAATAGCTTTCACTTTCAACTGTACTGAAATAGAGATAGCAAAAACTAATAAGGTCTCAAATGTAAGTCTAGACCTCACAATGTTCGAGACCAGGGTAATAACGATATAAGTTAATAAATTTTAACTTTCCCTCGGTATCTTTTATTTTTTACAAATTTTTCTCTTCCCTCTTTCAAATCCGTCCACCCAACCTTTCAAAGACCGAAGACTGAACTTTGAGTATGGTTTAGTTAGGATCTGGAATAAAATTAAAAATCTTCTTAACAATGATAGAGCCACACAGTATCGGTTTCGGACCACGATTACGCTTTACATAAATATATCTATTCCCAAATTTTCTGATTAATATACGAAAGTAATCGAAGTAGCGAAAAAAACTTTTTATTTTCAAGATAATATATGCGTGCTCGGAATAAAAGAAATAAACATTTTAATCTAAAATATAAAGGCTTTTATTTGATTGTCGATTTGACGCACAGAGGTACTAACAAGAGAATGCTTTCAGCGTTCTTTGAAGAGCGTGTACTTTACGTTCCTCTGCTCTTGCTCCTGTCTCCGCAAGGCGGACGCTTTATCCATTTTAAATTTAAAAGTTGGTTGTATTGTATTGCCTTTTTGTTGGAGACAATATGAAATTCAAAAACAAAATAAATTCACTAATATAATGTAATACACGGTCGTGGTAGCCCGCGACACAAGTTCATTAATGAATACAGGATGTATAATAATTATGTATCATACATATTGCGTGTTAAATAGCATATACAGTAATAGCAACATACAGTTTGAGTTGTACAACTAATTATAACAGAGTGCAACATAAAATGATAACAATTAACTACAACATTACAATCGGAATAGATACGTTAGGCATTGAACAACATATTTGTCCCTTTCGCTTAATTTTAGCACACAAAGTGCTACTAATTAAACAAATAAAACGACATTATATTCTATTCAACCATGTTGCAACGTACACATTGTGTTACTTACTAATTGGTGACTATTAGTAGTAGCAAAGGTTTACTACAAATTTTAACACCAACATATCTGTACGTTTGTCTTTAAAATTATGATTCTCTTATTTTCCAATGAATGAAATAATGAAGATATTCCCATTTTAAACGATAAAATTAATGTTGACAGTTCTCAAACAGCTTGAGCTTTCTTTGATTAAAAATCTATATATTTTTTAATATTAAACAATAATTTAATTATTAGTTTAACTATAGTAAATTATTTAAAAAAATACTTACGGTTTTGACTTTATAATTATGACTTTATACTTTATATTTAATGTACATATTGAAGTTAATATTTCTGAACTAGTTTTTCTACATTTTGAAATAAGACAAATAAGGTTCATAGCAAAAAACTTGTAATATTCCACTAAATCTAGTAATGAAATGTCTGGGGAGACGCTTCGATCGTGATCGCTGGTCGTAACTGTGAGATCACAGACAGAAGATATGATTCGATGTAAAACGCTGCTAAATCAGTGTTTTCGAGTTAAAATATATTTCAGTTTTATAACAATGTTTGATTTAAATGAAGAATAACGTTAAGCACCACGCTCACGTGCACATATTTATATCAACAATTATTTACGTAACAAGTAAACATTGTTTGTAATCTTATGGTTTTTAGTCCACTGGTTACTAGAAAGAAAAAATAGAAAAATAAATAAAAGAAATAAAATAACTATCAATAAAATAAGTAAGAATTACCGTACGTTACGTCAATTCGTTTTTTTTCAGACCTGACGTTAAAAACTATTTAAAAGCATAGAACACAAAGGGAGCATTAAAAGATATGATATGAATGACCCGCCAAGGGAGGCAATATCCAATGAAGCACCACAATAGTGATGATCACCCAGGGACATGATAATACCTAGTAATTAGCTTACGGAGCAGTTTAAAATAAATGTTTACACACTTGACTTCAGAATAATGGACGCTGTGTTTCCAGTTAACAAGGCATCTAACAAAGTGTACAAAAGTCGCCTAAAATAATTAATTTGTTTTTTCTTCTATATTTTTTTGCCCTAAACATTTATGAAAAACCCTACTCAGAGACAAGCTCAAATAAACCACAAATTAGGGGACCGTCTTAGAACGACATTCGTAGATTTAATTCGTTCAATCAGAAAACGTTCGTGCAACGAGTTGGAAATTTTCGATTAACTCGTGAATCCGTCTCGTCCGAGACCTCAGGCCGGCTAAGTACCCGAGCCTCGCCGCTTTGTGCGATAGCACACGTTGTGACACTGCTGGGAAATTACTAATGCCTAGCAAAGGAAACAATCTTACAAGAACAGTAGCATTTACATTTACCTTTTATTACAGTTCCTAAAAGTAACATATTGAAAGCTATTAAAAAAAACATTTGAAAGCCGTAACAGGTTGTTAAGTGAGATCAAGTTTTGCGCCATACAAGAATATTTAAAATAATATGAATTTTGATGTTTATAAACCACATTAGCATTAAAAAATCTATACTATGTACATAACCAGATATATTTCGTATATAATAAGGCGAATGATTTATTAAAATAAACTACCGCCCGCCCTACCCCTGGGTCCCATCAAAGTTGAGTTTATGAGTACGGGGGTGTTTATGTGCCGAGGGTCGTGGACCCTGGCAGTGATCAGTTTTTCCTTCACCCTCCCTCAAAAGAGCACACATCAAAAATATTTTTTAGTAAATAATACGAGGTATTATTTTCAGGCGTTTGAAAATTGGTTTAAAGAATTGTAGATTTTAAGGTCTGTATGTAGTTAACATTTGTAAATATGTTACGAATAAAATTCTTACTTTTAAATTCGTACTTTTTGTTTTTTAGCTCTCTGGAGTTTTTGATGTTCCTCAGCGGCGATGTTCTATTATCAATCAGACAAGTCACTATTTCTTTACTTATGTTATAACATTCTAGAAAAGTGTCTTATGTTTAATAAATATAATCTATGTATGCGACAAGTAATAGAAGTTACATAAGCATCAAAAAATATAACTAATTTGTGAGAAAGGTAATACTTTTGACCTAGGCTTTAGGCTAGGTTTAATTCGCAAATCTATAATTGCGTAAAGTTATTTTTAGTGTACGCAATCTCTACTGTGTTATTTATTTTATGTTTATCGTTTAACTAATGGCCGTATAACTGAATACCGAACATGGAAATCACCCGACACTCCCGGTCGCAGTTGGACTGCGTCGTGTTTTTAAAACACGCCTCGATTTTTATTCTTTGTTTCGGTTCGGATTTAAAGCACCCGCTCCCTATAGTAAAGTGTGATAGCTTTGTGTTTGTAAATGTACAGCTCTTTGGTGCATCCCAAAAAAAAATATTTTTACTTCTCGAGCCTAGTCAATTTAAGGGAGCAGACGGAGTTAGAAGAACATAATGTTGATTTGTCAATAATAAGAAGCAAGAAATGATTGAATAAGCGGAAAGTCAATTGAAATACCACAGAAAATCCAGAAGTAATACTTGTTTCCCGGCTGTATTATACAAAATAAATCATTGAGATTTCATCATGATAGACTGATGCTAAATAGTACACTGGACCTGTATCCAAATGTATGTAAGAAATGCGAGTTTACTTTAAATTCTACAGAACAGAACAAAAAACTATTGACGGCTCATTTGCTATAGTCTGACTGAGGCCAGTCAGTATCAGCTTTTATACATTTTATAAAACAAATAGATTTTGCTACTGTTACTTTTGTAATAATTTTTCTACATAACTCACATACGCAATTTATCGAGTAAATCAAACCTTACACAAATGAAAGTCAAATAGCCTGACAATTAGGCAATGAATACAGACTGTCAGTTGCAGATTTAAATTTGCAGAGTACATTTACCCGAGCCGTCTTGGAGCATTTCAATTAAATTTCGAACTCGACGATCGACGCTTCGTGTTAATAGCGCTTCGAATCTCCCTTTTCAGACATTCGGTTTTATGAGATCAAATACTTCATGGCAATCGCAAGGCGCAAAAAACCGATTAGGATCGATTAAATTCATAATTTCATTAGCTTACATTATAATCGTAAGTATGTAGAGTATATCCAGATAAGTTTAAAATATACATTTTCTTTATTCATTAAACACTATGATTTAAAAAAAAATGAACAGTGATGAAAAACAAATGGTGATATGTATTTTAGTTTAAACAGCTCATAACTAATATCGTGTGTCGTATAGTGTTAAGTGGAGATATGATCATAAAATACTACACCATTCTATTCACATCAGCCTATTCACTTGAAGGCACCAACGTCATAATCAGTCAGAAAATCTACGCTGGCAGTTTGTTCCCATCCTTTGCTGCACCTGTTCTACGAATATTTAAATCGGTTGTGTAGATGTGTGAAGATAATCGAAGAGTGAGTGTTCCGTTATCTACGACGACAAACTGAAAGCATGGAAGACAAGCAGTAGTTGTATGGTAGTCATAACCGGAAAATACTAACATTGCACTATACCTTGTTCCACATCAAGATTGGATTTTTGTAAACAAACGGCTTTACGTGTAAATTCGTAAATTCCAACATATTTTGGAAAAACAACTTTTCCTCACATCACATGGACATTAGCTATCCATATTCCACAATGTCACTTCACTTTATCTCATGATTTCCACAATATTAAAACATTTCCAATGAAAGCATAAAAAATGTAATTGGCCGCCATGTATGGTAAATAACGTTTGCTTGTTTACAAAAATATAAAACAAGGTGTACGTATTTTTTTAGGAGGCAAGCAAATGAGTCACAGATGTGTTGCTTACCTCGAGGATAGACTCGGGGATAGAAGGGAAAAGGGATATTTCTTTTCCCAATGCATCCCACCCACATTCAATCCTCTTCACCTTCCCATCCTATCCTTATTAAGAGAGGATGGAATGAAAAAGGACTGAAAATAGGCCTCCTTCTACTTCATGCTGCTAGCTGCTCATATGCTAATACTTCTACTTCATGCTTGTCTTCTGTGAAATCGTGGTGTTGCACCGGTCGCGCCGGTCAATTCGTGCAACAAATGTTATTGTTGCGGGCGTCACCACTTTTAAACTGACTCATATTAGTATGCTATGATAAAGTTGTCAGTGCTTTCCCGATGAACTCAATAAACATGGTTATTGACAAATTAATCATTTAAAAGATCCAGTTCGTTTCCAAGACAAAGATTTTTTTCCTCTCCGACTGTTGAAGACAACAGTTCAAAAACGTGGTTGTTATATAAACATAATAACTAAAAATTTATTCTCAAAAGGTCAAATGAAAAAACAGCATTGAAATTATGATGAAGTTTTCTTAATGTATTGAAGCGGTGCCTTCCGTTTTATTTTTTAATGAAGCCAATAATTTCATCTGGTTTGAAAGGCGTGCGGAGTTATTTCCATCTCAAAAGCCATCTTTGATACAAAAGAATATGAAGTTAGAACTTTAAAGGTCAGCGTGAGCTAAAAGTCGCTGCATAATTTGAGACTTAAACGCATGAAATGTTCCAATTTTCATAAACCATTATTTCTTCTACAAAAATGTTACACTTCAGTCTATATATTACTAGCAAAATAAAATATACCTAAAGATACTCATTTATAAAAGAGCTTTATAATGGTGAAAGAATTTTTTACATGCGGTTCAGTAATTATTGAGTTTATCCGGAACAAACAAACAATGAAATCTTTTCTCTTTATTTACTTATATAGTATAGTTATCAACATCAAAAAATTTCGACTCGACCAATAAATATTCGGGGACTAAATATACTTCAGAATCCCTCTTCTTAACTAGTATCCCTCTTAGGAGCCACGCAACTTCGCTGATTTGTAAATGTTTCTCAAAGCTTATAACATTTCTTTAATACAGTACAAGCAATAATGATCGGAACGGTACGGGAGATCACGACTAAAATTGAGTTTATACATAATTTTAGTTGTGTTCAATCACACATTTACGAGTGCCAACAGCTACATCTATCCGTGTCATAGTCTTGCGACGTATGTATTAACAGACAATACAATAAAGTTTTACTATCAATATATTATGCTCAATGTATAATTTATCTAGCACAATAGCTGTATCGTTGTCGCCTCAAGCCTGCAAAGATTTAAGTCTCTCATTAGAGGGCCATTAAGTCGATGTAAGACTCAGATTAGGATTCCGTTCTTAGATTTATTTCCAGTAATGCTTTTGTTTATTTTACATCGTATCGGATAACGAGCATCGTTTAACGTTAATTAACCAATTATTAAACGCAACATTTATTTATTTTTAGTTTAAAATGTACTTCATTATGTATAAACCTGGAGGAATATTACGTGTCGATCGTGTATTATCGTTAGGAAATGTATATGCTACGGATATTTCTAGACAGCTCTAACCAAAAATGAGTTAAGCCAATTCAAATTGTTGCTAGTCGAGTCTTATTTAAGTAATAATTGAATGAACTATTTGCTACTTATAGAGAGGCCTATGACCGTTGTCCATTCCATAGGGTTTAAAAATAAAACTCTGTTTAACTAACTTTATATAATTATTTGCACAAAAATGTTAAAACTATTTGTTTTTAAATATACATAAGCTTTTTAATCCAAGCGGCCAGAATTTAAAACCTCTTTAGACATGTCGACCAAGTAAAAACTCCTTAGACAACCATATACGAATATTTTAAATAATATAAGAAGCAAATTTTATTTGTGCGAGTTTACTAAGTATAAGGATAAAGTAATTTTTACAAGGCACTTTAAGCAAATTGCTATAGGCGTGCAGAGGCAAAGTGAAAAGTGTCCCAGATCTGTAGGAGCGCTCTCGGGGCATAGTTTGCATGTTCCTTGCCGCGGTATTCCGGAGGGAACTTTTAATCTTATTTTCCGTAGCAAATCTAGAGCACGGTTCACCAGAGCCGAGGAAATGTGCTTAAAGATGTAGGTGCCGGTTGTATCTTCGGGCTATAGTGCTCAGTTTCCTTTAGGTACAGAGCGTAGTAACGTAAATATAATAAAAATAAATGATTTTTCGTCATAACTAGATAAACAAACTAAGTTCATTACTTATTTACTAATATTGTTAAGCCCCTCGAAAACATGACAAATGAACGCAGCCGTACGTTGAAACATTCCAAAAGAATCAGATAATAAAAAATATTAAAAAGAAAACAACAAAAGAATTGGTGTTGCTGATGGCTTTCGATAAAAGAGCTAAAAGGAATGAATAAGTTGAGTTGCTTATTGAGAGGGCTATTTATATTTTGGAAGAGCTTTTAAATTTATAAAATTAATTTGGATTTTTCAATTCAACTTATGTACGAAATATTAAATAGCTTATGTATTAATTGTACTGCGTTAATGTGTGTTAATTTGTAACTTGTACTTAATCAAACAAACTACGTGGTAAACGCTCAGTAGTTTGGGCTGTGACCATAAATAGGAATATTGTTAGATTTAGACTTAGCTTTTTTATAAAGATATAAATATCCTTTCATGAGAAAGAAACAAAGGGTAGTCGGTGCATTTTAAATCAGTTCAATATTGCTTTCAGTTAAATATTTTAGCCATTTATGAAGTTCAAATTAGTTTCGTTTATGAAAATTCACGATTGTAAACCGTTTCATAAAAAATACTGCTTAAAATGCAAACTCTATGCCAAACTTTTTTTCTAGATGTGCTAAATTTATGAGTTACTTTCTGAACGATTTATTGCATAAGTATTCAAGTAAAGGAAGTTTATTTGTGGATTTACTTCGCGAAAAACTAAGATACATAACTGTGCTAATGTAATCTTGTTCTGTACGTGTGTATGTACGTACATATGTTCCCTGTAGACTCCGAAACTTATTTAAATGAAGGAAACTGCAAAGTGCATAAGATTTTTGATATTAATGCAAAATTCAAGTATTTCATTTTACACAAAAAATTCGTTCTTAGAACTCAATGTTAACGGTGTATTTTTAATGAATGCTGCAAATGGGAATAAGGTGCGGCAGTCGTTTTATCTGAACGACCATCTTTAATACAAAAGAACCGGGGGCAGAGTGCACAAAATGTTAGGGAGCTCAAGCGACACCAGCCTTTGTAAACGTTTCCCGTAAAAAGCGATGAACTTTTCCACTATTAAATATGGGTACCGGAAATGGCGTATACATCGGAATACTACAAATTCTAATTTCTACTTCAAATCTAGATAAAATTAAATCTGACAATACAAGTTTTAAATAGCCTGGGTCCAGGCTATTTTTTTTTTTTTGCTTATAGAACGAAGTAAGAAAACAAGTAGAACAAAATGTCAATAGAAACAGTACAGCCTCATTAAAGTCATTTTGGTAATGAAAATGTAAGCCGCAAAAATATTTTATTCATTGTGGACGGAAGAAGTTTTGGAAATCCCTATCTCATGTAGTTACAACGATCGACTTAATTTCATTCATCTAAATTTAAATCTATTTGTCTACCATATTTAGTACTAAATCTGCCATTCGATTGCAAACGCCCGTAATTTAAAACAATTACTGATTTGTAAAACTTCTTTATATCGCTTATATTCAAGTAACATTTTCACAAGAAAATACTGCTTGAATGGATCTAGATGAAACAGCATGAATTTGTAATATAATATAGCCATAACCTTTCTTTTTTATACTTACTTGCAACAAAGTTCAGATAACCATTAACCAACTAAATAGCCGTAAAAAATCTTAACAGACTAAGTCTGGAGACTGTTGGCAACTAAAAAACTAAACTACTTAAGTACAAACTTATGAGACAAAAGAAAACAATAACGTAGCACACCTGTTCTAGATATACCTGTTTAAGTAACTTATAAATACCTCCAAATGAAACTAAACAATTATTATTTAATCTTTCCAAACAGTTTTCCAAACAAACGATCACGAATCAACTAATAAATTACCATAATTATATTTTTTGTACTAACCAACAAGGAGTATTCATCAGTTTTATGCATCACACGGCTGTGAACCGAGTGTTGTATAATTGCGATTTGCATTATCTCCTAAATTATGCGTCGAAACAACATCCAATTAAGGGCAAAGTTTATCGTCTTGATGATGAAAATAACTTTTGCAAGTGAGGATTAATAAGCGATGCCCGATAATAATGCTCATAGACAAATTTTTGATAAATTGAGTCACAAAGTAGTGGAATCGAAAATCCGTATTTCGATCGCCTCGCTGGCTCTTTCATCCCCCTTTAGTCTTAAATATGAAGCTCAGAAAATGAGCCAATCGCTATTTTACAGTGGTAGAGCCACCTTATTCAATAAAAAAATACATCGGACACTGGCCACTTAAACTACAGTAAAAATATTTATTTGTGATTTCTTCGAAAATCATGGTGCAAATTTCGTGTCAGACATCAAATTCTGATCCTAAACAGCTAGCCTATAATCTTTAATTGTCATCTTCACATTGACCAAATAAAGTCTTTTCTACTGTTGGACATATTATAGAACATAGGACATGTGATTACAAAATCTTGATCAATTTGTTCGATTTCATAGCAATGGACATTTATTTTCGTTACAGACACTAAAATCAAGCACCAGCACCTCTCTACGTAGCGTAACAAAGTGAACAGTAGGTATCTAGGATTTGTACGATTGAACTCCCTTGGGATAGTTCACTTAACTCGGTGTTCAAGCGAAAAAAAACTTTTAAATTTAGCACGCTTCGGTAGATTTAAAATGTTCATAGCACAAATATATATATATATATATATAGACAATAATCTTTATGTGCTTTTCATATTAAATATATAAACTAATAATAATTTAAATTTGTTAAGAAGTGTTTTCTTATTAAACTTTGAAATTTACATGACATACAACGGATGCGAGTGAGCGATTCCATACATCATCAATCCTGACCACAACTTCCGGGGAAGAGACATCACTTAGTAAGCCAGGCCAGTCTACAGCCTTCCTTAATATTAAATTTAGTGCAATGAACACAGAACAACATTTTGTTATATAAAGTTTCAACAATTATGCATCTTGTCATCACTAAGTTGAATTAAATAATTTCAAAATTCAAAATTTCAATTTCATCACACGACGCCCATAAACATCCGCAACACAGTCGAACTGCAGATGCGTTCCCGGCCTTTAAGGAAGGAGTACGCTCTCTTCCAGGCGTAAGTTTAATTAGTGTATTTAACTAGACTTCCTATAAACATCACATTAATACCTACCAAAATCAACCATCTAATTCTTATTCCATAAAAAGTTTGTAAGCAATTTTATGTTTAATACTCTGCAAAGAAATTATACTAGAGCAGTTTTTTATTTATATTTTGCTAACGTCCAAACAATTCTCGTGGTGGCTGTTATTAGGTCAGTACCTACAGCTGGAAGTCATATAACTCCGGCATACACGGGTCTGAATAGTCTGTTCACAATGCAGCGGCGTTCTCGATGTAAGTAAATTCAAGCATAGAACAAAAGATAATTAACAAACATATGAATATACATATGTACATTATTGGTTTTAATAATTGCACGTAGTTTTTAAACTGTTTATTTTTTCCCATTCTAATTAAAACTTCAAGTTCAAGACTATGATTGCTGCTGTGACTACTATGAAAGACCTGTGAAAAGCTCGATGAACGACGAATGATGATAAAAAGTCGCAGGCGTCTGCTGGTATTACATCAAAAATGGATGGAGAAATATAGCACTTTCTAATTGTAATAAAAGAGTAAGGTGTACACTCTCCTTTGTAACGGACAAAGCAATATCAAGCTGCCCCGCATTGGTACAGCGCTTCATACGGCTCGGCGAGGGTGCACTCGCCTTTGTTTACAGGCCTGTGTCATAGTACTGCAGCCTGCTCCATTTTGGGTAATATAATAAAACGTTTTAGTGTTGACAAAGTATCCTATGCAATGTCACGCTGTTCTAGTTTTAAAAATTCCCTTTATTGCTTTTGCAAGTGTTTTTTTTTTCAATATCAACATTTGTATAAGACAATCTCTGTGGTTTACCCGTCGTGCACGTTATATTTAACCGATATTTTCTAATCAAAGCTATATATGTATATAACCTTAATCACGTTACGTTGAGCTATAAATTATACAGAGACGTGCCATATTTTGTATCAATGTCACAATCGAAAATTTTGGTAGAGAATACTTCTGTATATCAAAACTGTAGCTAGCTCCTAATCATGGCTAGACACCTATCGCCATCCGACTTCGTTATACTGTCGATCAAAACATGAAGCAGACAAATTTCACAAAAGGAGGTATGAAACTACATACCTTAATACGAATGAGAAAAAGTTGAAAAGCAATTTTTCTAAGTTGACAGAAACAAAAAATGGACGACGTATTCTCTACTTTTCCGTATAAAAGTCGAACAATGACTTTTGTTCGTGCTATCAGAGTGGGTCACAAGCTGACCTCTGCAGAGACAGTACGCGACGCGACGTGACGGAGTGCCTTCCGAGGATCCCTGCTACTTATCCTATTCGATGTGTATACCTTCGGCCTTAGGACGTATTCCTTTCAGGATTATTTACAGTTAGGAACTGTTTATTTACGCAGATGATAACAAGAAGGCACTAAAAGGATACAAAATAAGAACAACAACATAAACAGTAGGATAATGCACGTGACAATTTTCTACGATTTTTTTTTGCTAAAGGCATAATTTACATTTTCTATATTACAGGAAAATTTCGTTGTTGAAATAGAATTCGTTTTATACACTACTTTTGTTTTTTATTTTCAAACGTAGAAAAAACAAACTTATTTATAGCTTTAATTAATGCACGTAAAAGAAACGGACTGATGTTGTTTAGTCGTAATACCTGTATTTTTATTTCCATCAATATAATGAGCTTCACAGACTGGTAAAGCCAGTATAGAAATTGACTGTGAAAATAAATACTAAAATTATTAACCCAATATTACTGTAAAATTAAACATACACAAGTATATATTTGATTATGTAAAAAACATATTACCTTTAGGACTAAAACCCATCAACATTGTAAGTAAACTAAAGAAGCTGCTTTGAACGTGCAATAAAGGGTAAATGACCTTATAATCCATTGGATAAGCGGATGCATACATTTTATACGATGTCTCACTTTAAGTTAGGTCTTCGTGCGATTATCAAGCTATAAAATTAACACCATTAAATGCACGCTGTAGCGGTAAGGTGCGCAAAAGTAGCGCTGCAAAATTAAATGTTTGTTTAACATAAAACCTAATTCTTCTCGATTTCTCACGACATCGCGAATGAGCGAATTAAGAGAGAATGACAAAAACTGTTATAGGTAACTACAGATGCTACCATTTAATGGTCAGTAAGTAAATTGCAATGGGCAATTGGGCACTAATTATGAATATAAATTCCTTAATTCTCTTTTCATTATATTTTTTTTCTAAAAAAATGGTTTATTGTGCGTTTATCCAATATTTACAATACACATAAACACACATATTAAGTACAAATTGTTACATCGGACGTGTCGTCTGCGCCTGAAATATTATTGTATGGAAGCGACGGGGCAGAAACTTCGGCTCTCGTGTTCGCTCGATTGCCTAATTGACAATGTTGCACGGAGACACGAATACAGTTGGAATGGAGGATAATTATTGTTTCTTTATACATACTAAACGAAACAGCGTATTAAGCTTCGTTTTTTTTACTACAAATATTTGATCTGAAGACATGTTTCCAGAATATCTTTTCGAAAGCTATGTAGATATAAAGACTTTTTCCTATCAAAAATATTGAAGATTTAACAACAAAAATAGTCATAGAATTAATGCTTACAAATAGATTAGGTAATGCCCGACTTCAAATAAATAAAATCGTTTCAGATGTCTTTACAAAGTTTCCTATCCGACGGAGTCGAGCTTTATTCTCGCATCTATCACTGCATTCCCGGGAATTTACCCAAGGGGCCCTGGCTTTCCCGATGTAAACACCCAGGGCACGTGATAAATATGTATGGCTGTCGCAGATTATGCCGGGAACACGGGCGGCCGCCTCGTCCCGGATGTAAGGAGACATTGTTATTAGGAAATCTTTGACTCCGTATTGTTAAATGGGAACCGTCGTTACCATTGTCTACGCACCGGACGTTTCAAAATGCCTTTTATCACTATGTTTATAGAGGCGTTTTTAATTTGGCCGATGTATAAAACTGAAATGAGGTTGAAGTATGTTTGTTGCACGCAGACTTCCTCATTGAGTAACGAAATGTTTTTATTCATGACAGAATAAATTAATGTTAGTGTCTTAAACCATTAATAGTTACCACGAAACACAATTTAAAATAGTCGATTCTCACGGTTGCCATTAAAGAAATGTAATAAAATGTAATTCTCTTACTTAAGGTAATTCCTTTTAAGGTCCTTAAGGTTTAAGCCTTTAACAAAATCGTAGGCTTCGATCTTAAGTTCTAACGACCGTTAGTCAAATTCCAACTATGCGTCTCACTATTATTTGACTTGTCTAAGACAAAAATAGGGGACAAATGTGTAAGCTGCTAGTCTGATATTAATTGTTAAACAGTAAAAACAGAAATGTAAATCCTTATTCATGTCTTTGCGTTGTCATATTTCATTGTAATAAAGATCTACAGTATATAGGGAAGTTGAATGTAAAACATTTACAATTTCACCTTACGCAAAATTTTGTGAGCATTAAAAATTTAGCTTTTAGCCGGACTATTTGTTGACCAGCAAAATATGAGCGATCAAATTCAAGTCAATTATCTAATCTTTAATTTTATTTTAATTAAACGTTTATTAGTTTAATTTTTTAATCTAATTATTTTGAGTGCAAATGTATTGCGACTACTACTAAGCTTTAATAAATTCATCGAAAACAACTTAAGCTAAATTCAAATATAAAGAGTTTGAAAAGTGGATAATAATTAACCTCAATCAGGACATAAAATGCAGAGAGCGGATTAAAAATAAAAACAATAGCAATACAATAAATATAAGATAAATTAAGGAATTTTTAACGTAGGGAAAAGTTGCCAGCTGCGAAGTTTGTAAACAACGGAAAACGCATGCACACAAGGGCTTTATAAATAAAGTCTCGGGCAGAACGGACTTTAAAACTATTTTCCCCGAAATTAATATTTTTGAAGTGATAAACAAATACGATAATTCAGTCTAAAGATGTATCTTTATATTATACGAGATTTTTTATGTTTATATCTCGAAATTCGTTAATATACATTATAATTTTAATAATTTACCAATTATGTTCGGATAATTATTGTGAACAATTACCACTTGGTAACTTCACTGCGGAACATTGAAATAAAACATGCTTTAACACGTGAGATATTTAAATTTAAGTACTACTGTCATTCTTCTCTTATATTGTCCACGATAGATTCAGCACTTGGATGTAAGATGCATACCTCTGATTTTCCATATCTACAAAAAATGTATAACATAGCTTTAAATTTTGAAATCAAAGTAAATTAAATCTATGGCTATACAAAGCAATTTAATCTATGGCGACAGCTACCAAAAACTAAATATAGTAATTAATCTTAAAATGGCAGAAACCAAAGTGTAGTAAAACAAAGATTTGAGTGCACGTTATGACAAATTTATAGCGTTTAGTCTATTACGACAAAACTTTACAAGTATAATGGCAATACGCAGTGAATGAATAATGAACTTGCTGTTTGTTACATTAAACTTAACTTATATATCAATATTGATATGAAGAAATGAAATTACTAGAATATTTTATACATGTAATATTTTTTTTTTATAATAGCTTAGGTCCATAAACTAATAAAACTCCCGCGTCTCGATGTCATATTATTCCTAACTAATATTATTAATGCGAATGTGTTTGCTTGTTACGCTGTAACTTCCTACATGTTGCCTGTAATTCGGAGTCATTATACGCGGAACTATTTTACAAAAAAATCATAAGCCAGGGGCAACAGCTAGCAAGGTAATAAATGAATACTGAACTTTGAAAAATGAAATTGACATCAGCGTTCTCACATTACAGGACCTACCAGTGTCACCAATTGTATAACAATAACGAGAAACCTATGTGCAAGAATGGACTCCATCCTAATGAATATGAATGAAATAAAATATATTATTTACTTTTTTATAGCTTTAGGTGTGTGGTGTGTACCAACAATATAAGTTAAAACACATTTGGAACACAAGAGTTACTGCGCAAATGTTAACGAAATTTGAATAATTTATTAGATTTATACTAATGTAAAAATGTATCCAGACAATTTACTTGGTTACATGTTAACCGACGTATTCGTTCTACGTGTTGTTATAGCTGGCTCAAAAATATATTAGTTCCCGCTATCTAGGTCTTGCAGTGGACCAGGAAAAAGAGGGATAACGATCCGTAGGCAAATATGAAAACGATAGCACGCAAGTTTCTTGCTTACGGGATTTTTCCGTTATGTAACGAACGTAAAAAAGCTATTTTGAGTCAACTAAACTAAATCTCAGGACATTATCAGCTTTAACTTAATAATATTCGAAGTCAAGATTATTCTACAGTACCCTATAGTTAAGATATTTGTTTAGTTTTTGATTTCACCAATCTCGAATATCTTGTAAACTGCAACCACATGTTATCTTACCGTGGGTTTCCACTGGCGTAAAATAGTGTCGCGATACAAGCTTTCTCTCTATCCTTCTCTCTGAAAAAACTGAGATGACAATATATTTCGTGACAATGTTTTCAGGAGTGTAAACCCACGATTAGGAAGTATCTTACACGATACGCAGTGGCACAATTATAGTACCGATATAGTATAGTAGTATAAAATTTCGAGTACTATAAGCTGGGTATTATAATTTACCATACAATAAATCAATGAACTCACGAAAACTGGGTAATAAAAATTAAAGGTTTGAACATTAAACTGATTTATCTCGCTTTAAAAACACTTTATATTTATTTAGTTATTACAGTATATATAGGTCATGTTAGAAGTCGCCTGGTCGTCACAATTTGCCACATGTCAGCCAACAGATGTGTGAATTCTCTCACAATCTGACGCTGACCTAATCTGCTTTAGCTGGTACTTTATTTTATGATTAAGTTTATTCTATAGTACAAAATAATCTAATTAATTTGTGATTTAACAATAAAACCAGTTTATTTAGTTTTACATGTAGATTAGTTATCTAGAAGTATTAAGTAGTTAACATTTTTGCTGTTTTATTTAAGTAACAGAACATGTTTTAAATAAGTTATGAACATATATGTATTTTATTCCTTAATTAAGTTGTTGGTCAAAATTATCGATGTTTTACTGCAACATGTAATAGTATATTTGAAAAAAAATAAGGAATCTGTTTTAAGTGTAGAAGACTGTATAAAGTTAAGCGTGTAGCTGTTTGTATTGTTTTTGAATTGAAAACGTCTTTAGCCGCGTTCGACAATATTTGGTAGGGGATAATCTTATATGTTCTCGTAAACAATATTCCTATCGACGGTCCTTATGACTGCCTTTGTTTATTATATTGTTATGTTTCCGATTATATTTGTATAACTATTATTAAGTTAATTTATAACTTAAAGTACATAACATCGAATCGGAACTATTCTCTAATTGTGTTTTATTGGTATAAATAAATAAAAGTAAACAAGTGATCGTCATATATTTTACCTAATATAAATAAACAGGTTTTAACACGAATCACGCGATAACCCAAGCGACCTGACCCTCGCAGCCCAGAAAGGCAACTCTAGCTCTCTCCTATACATTATGTTTTTGTCGACCTTCGAGCACTGACTAGCCGCTCGCTTATTTCCCTTTACGGTACAATTTTCTTAGAGTTAAAGAGATATTCAGGGCAAACAAAAAAGAATTCGTATAATAATGTAAGAATAATAACGTATGATTATACTATCCAAAAGAAATTATACTACAAAAGTAAAGGTAATGAAATGAGCTGATATCTAATTTGGGATTTAATATAAGATTAAAGTATTTGCTATCCGTTTGTTTTCTGGATTGTTCTGTAAGTAAATCTAGAATTTGATGTACATTTTTGCATTAAGTTTGACGTGTTCTATTCGGGACCTAATAGTACTAAGATCTGGAATTTTTTTATCAAATTCAGATAACAGACATAGTAATCGTTATCGGTCATTCAACGAAATTATTACATCATAAATAAGACCAAGGTTTATTTTATCGGCATACACTGAGATGTAATTTGTCCAGAAAATAAAATACATATTTATAATACATTTCTTATATGCCTGTCACATTATAAATAGTGTATATATAATACTGAACTTTAGCCGATTTTTATTATTTTTTATGTATGAGTTCCGGGTTAGTTTAGTTTCACAGGCGTCCTGGGAACCACCCACCTACCGATAGGTGACGCTGCTATCGGGTGCTATTTTTTTTTAATTTGACAAATTTTATAAAAGCAACCAACTTTCATGCAAGCAGCAAGACAACGCCCCTTATTATATTTAATCTCACACAAGTATTATTTTGTTTAATTGAATCATAGTTATCATCTGAGAAAACGCTCATTTTTTTAAAGCCCCCTTTGTACATTACATATGTGGGATGTTATAAATCTAACTCTATACAAATTAGATTTGTATCATACTAAGATAGCTTCAATAACTAAGCGGGTCCAATAACTAAGCAGGTAGTGTAATTTCGTCGAGTTAACCTAACAGTGCCGGAATCAAATCACCCATTAGGCCGCCACGACCCATTGTCGTGATCAAACAATGACGACGGGGACAATTGCGGACATTGTGGGGATTTTTTTGCTTTAGAATCTTAATCCAACATTTACCTAAAAGATACAAATTCTATATTAGGTTTGTTAAAAAAATATTTACACACATTTATTGTAAGACTAAAACTTCACTACCACCCTAAAATTCGTCTGTCGCGCATCAGACCATAACTCCATATTAGACATTCGGCGTTGCGTTCTCCCTTGTTAATGTTTTATATTCACGGCTCGATGCCGAAAGTAGGCAAGTTACAAATACGATTCAGTTAATGTAGACATAGATAGCGATAAAAGATAGACCTGTTTCACCTCTAAGTATACAAGATTGTCATTTATATTTCTTTAGTTTGTTATCCGGCCGCTTTAAAATTTTACCCAACATCTTGTCAGTCAACATCAACATCAGGCTTAAGTAAACAACTTTCTGAAGATACATATACTTCGGAAGACTTTGAACACCAAGTGTACGCTTGTTGTTTGCGTATATGTATGTAAGTGAAAAAGGTTAACAGAGGTCTATATCCGCAATTTTTTTACTATTCGGCCCCATGACCCAAAGGGATATGAAAAGATTATTACGAAAAGATATTCAATTTGTATGTTCCTAGCAAACCTCTCTTACTTTTACATTCATAAATCTACTCATACATGCTTAGCACATACTTAGCTCATTAGCACTCTTAGTATCGCCTTTTTTCATAATGTCTTCAGAATAATTTAAAACATTTTTCTATGAATGATCTAAGTAAGTATCTAATAATACTTCTTAAATAAATTTGGTAAATTTTAAAGTTGTAGCATGTATTTTATGTATGTATTATGTTCTGAACAAAATTTCGAACTACGTTCTAAATCCATTCGAATTTAAATTGGAAGAGAAAATATTCTCACAAATGGCATTAAACTTCGTATTGCAAAACTTCTTAATAATTTTCAGTGAGTAACTTTCGAACAAGCTTTTAAAATGTTTGCATGCAGTTATAGAATTCATTGAAAGTTTAATTTTGTGACATTCATACCACACAAGTACACACATACCATTTGATTCATGGGTATGATCTATAATATTGTATCGTCTGGATGAGAGCGAAAAGGGACCAAAGTTTATGGCACTAGGTTTGTTTCATAGGGTCACTCACTCAGGAAATCTAATTCAATGTAATAAAAATTGAATGTAACAACATTCTACTCACGGGTCATTCAATTTTTACATTTACATGTTTGTAACATGATACGTGTTACATGATATAAAAAAGCCCATCCAGATAAGCAAGTAATTTTTATTTTTTATATTTACGCAAATACTAAATTTTTGGAATAAAACAATTTTTTTACGGATTTTATCGCGTTTATTTAATCGATATAAACGTAAACCACTCGAAGCGTCGGGAATAAAGAATAACGCGATAAAATAAGTAAAAAATAATTTTGTTCCAACCAATCGTTTTTGTCTTGTGTAGGTTTTCAAAAAATATATTACGTAATTTTCTGTTAGGAAAGTAAGAAAGAGACATTATTACTACACGAGTTCAATGACACTAGTCTAGAGCATGTTAACTATCTATAAGGAGTAGCATTAATACAAGATAAAGGGACAATTAGTTATAAACAAATAATTAAGCACTCTCACTGTAACACAGAGGGGTAGAGAGAGATTACAGATTTCCATTTGACATAGTCTTAACACACCTCTTTTGCTACAAGTATATTTCTATGTACATCTATGCATAAATTTTAGGCAATTATAGGTATTCCCAATATAGACTTTTTTATTATGTCCAATATTATTGATGTAAGTTTATTTGCTATAATATATAAGTTATAAAAGAAACAATAACTTTGTTACTTGCACCAAAGATTCGGGCAATGGTGATCTATATGGAAGCTTCATAATTTCTAGGTAATTGGGTTACAAATCATTGTGCTCCGACACTAAACACTAATACTACACAATGGACAAATATTTTGATAATATTTAATATAAGAGAGGATTAACTTGCACCAATGGACACTATAAAGGTATAAAATGTGTGTTTTAATTATGGTAGCTTTAATACCTTTCAAATCCAGCAGTGGACATTATACTTTATATAACTAACAAGTTCTATAAATAATATACAAAAAAGTTACATTGTGTCCATGAAAAATGTATGTATGAAAAATGAATTAAATATTTCAGAAATAATGAAATAATAAATTTAAGTGTCATAATGCTATCAATCTACAACAAGAACAAATTATATCTACAATTATTTTTTCACTTGGGCAGAATAATAAAATAATTATAACTATACCTCATTAAATTACTTCGAAAAAGTTCTTCAAATATAATGACTGTAATTAACACATTAGATAATTTAAATTCACAGATTTTGTTCACAACAGAATCAAGTTGCCCGAAAACACTAGTCCCAATGCAACCAGTATCATTAATCAAATGAATACCTTAAAATACTTTGCCGTTCATCAATGAGAAACTGCACAGAACACAGAGATTGTGCTATTTAATTAGAGAAGATCATTGATGTAGGGTATTGTAAATTAAATCAATTATTGTTTGGTGACCAGTTTATGGCCAAATGTCCTAGTGCTCAGCTAGCATAGATTCACAGAGGCTTGCTTACAGGGGTCTTGCATATTTACACACAACTAGTAAGACTGGTTAACCTTCGCTTGTTGTGTTTATAAGAATTTATTATAAATAAACCAAATACTTGGCTATGACATCTATTATTTTGTATTAATATAAAGAAACTCTTCTGTTTCGTAAAAAAATTGAGACATCTTATTTATCTGTTCAATAATAATGATGCTCTTTAGATAAACAATTTACTCTATATATATGGATATATTCCTCATCTCATCTTAATTTCTTTTAGTTTTACTCATTTATTATGGCAAAAAATGAAAATTTTTAAGCACCAGCTAATAGTATGTTACTAAATATGCAACAACTTTGTAGAAGTAAACAAACTTTCCATGTATAAAAAATTATAAACAGTTTCAGTATAATTTTTAAAATACATCACTTGCTAATATGTCATGGAGTTAAAGTTAAGTTTATTGAGTTACTTATTTTTATCTCCAAATGGTCACCAGATTCAAGTGTCTATTATTTAAGAGCATCTTAAACGAAAGGAAAAAACAACAAAATGTAACCACAAAGGAATCTTGTTAAGGAATTTTGATTATTCCTCAGGACATAATTAACATACAATTAAGAATCCTAAATAGAAGAGATGAAGTCACATGTCTGAACACATGCCCTTAATGGGGATTACACATGTGTCCAAACATTGTTCCCAGGATGGTAGCAATGTTATACTAAAAGAGCTCACATTGTTTGTTTTTACAGTTAACTGTGAATGTTTAGTGATTATCAATTCGACTTGTGGTTGGAATAGTCAAATATTTATAATAGCTGTCAAAAGAGTCTTCCCAATTTTATATTAAAAATAATTGAAAGATTATGCATCTACTTGTAATCATAACTTTATAATAATTACAATGTTAACTATAAAAATTACATAAACTAACTGTTTCCAAGTGTCCTCGCATTTACATATAACTAAATAGTTTAATCGTTAACAAAATATTATGTTGATTTATCGCGACTTTGCATAAAGTATACATTTCTTCAGTGAATTACTGTCGGGAAAAAGTTGTTTTATATGTTTAATATGTATGAATTTATTTACTTTTCCGGTCAAAAGCAAATGAAATATTTTGCTTTTATTATATAAATAAACGAATTAAAGATATAAAAAGTTATCATCTGGCCATAGGTTATCGTAGATTTTATCTATTAGTAAAAGCTATGCAATTGTTTATTTTATAAGAACAATGTTTCATTAAATTATGCAGCGATATTCCTTCATATGTTAAAAACATTATAAATAATGTTTTTACTACTATTCCTACTTATAACACTAAAGAATATAAATGTACCTTTATAAGTCCCGTGAAGACTCCAAATTTCTGGCAAGTCCAAAGGCATAAATCATTATCACAAAAAAATCACACAATATACACGTTCCACTAACACATAATTATTTATATATTTTATAAATCCACACCCGCGCAAACGTAAATCAGTTTCTTATTGACATAAACACAAACTGAGCGTCCGCCATATGCAGGTACGTTCAGTACATACACAATATTATAGTTTGCACGTTTCTTGTTCGAAACGCAACGCAGAATCTGTCATCCCTATAGATAATAAACGATATTTGTTTCGTATATTACAGAGATTCTTATCAATGGAAATCCTTGAAAATAACGATTTTAGTAAATCTTTCCATCTCTCATCAAAATTATTGTATTTTTACCAACAGCAAATGGTGTACAATTCGTATGTTTAAAACTTTGAAATACATGATTTAGTCTTCCGAACGCGCTTTGACTTGCGCATTACTTCACTCGAATGTAGGATATTCTCGAACTTCACTGCGCTTCAAACCCGACGAGCTTTGATTTCGATTTACGGAAGAGTATAGATGCTTGAGTAAAGAGGACAGACAATAATGTATTTTTTAAGTCATCGGCCTCCATGAAGCTACGGCACGAATTTGGCTCTAGTGACACTACTGTGGCATTTTGCCGTAAGTTTGAGCTTTCGAACGTAGCGGGTTACGATTTCAATAGTTTTCATTTATTCATAAAACTTTTTCGGAGTGTAGTGGATTTTTTAAATAGGAATATAAATAAAAATTAAGATTTAAGATTTTTAGTATGCTATATTATACTATAACTTCGGGAAACATGGTACAGTTTCGAAGGACCGTTAAGCCCTAATACTCTACATTTTTCAAACTGTACTTTATGTTTTAAACGAACTATAGTATATTTAAAATATTATACTATTATAATGTTACTTTTATATAATTATATATAAAAGTAACATAATAGTTTCTGGGTGATAAATAATACGCATCAAACTGTTTTTTTGTTAATTTTAGATACTAATGGCCCCGAATAAACATTATTGGGCCTCTGCAAAATAAACAGCGTTGCAAGTTCCAAACTTAGACCCCCAACACGCACAACGCTTAAAATGCATTCTCCTTTCCCCTGCTATTCGTATTGCCTATTGTGTTTATATTATGCCCTTGGGAAATACGTCCAAATAGGTAACCACCATTCCAGAAATACTTATAGTAAATATTGTATGTTTCCTTTTGCAGTATTTAGCTTTGATTAACTCGCATACCGAGTCTATAGAGGAAGTAGTTATCAGTTGCCACTCAATACTGTTCAGTGCTATTTAACTAATGATTTAGGTAAAGTGGCGATGAACCGATAAATTACAATTCCATGCAAAGAGAACTCGGAACTGGGCCCCGGTGTAAGCAATCTTAGGAGCTTGCATTTTGTATTCATAATTGTCCATATTTGAATGAACTGAAACAAGCGCGGAATTTATTTTAGTTGATGTTCTTTCTAACTCTATGTAATTCGTAAGAAGGTTTTATGTAAATTAATACAAGTATCTTTTACTTGAATAAAATAGAATCTGTAAGTTTCTATTAATATTGACAATAAAATACAATAAGTTGAATGGCATCGCCGATTATTACATCCATCACAGAAGGAGAGATAGTTTTGAAGCACGTAGCAGTGAGAGGTACATAGATTACCTTCTTCGTAAATGCACCAAAAATTTCCCGTAAAGACTACTCTTTACGGGAATGACTCCTTATAGTAATTGAGTCAATCTTCTCCTAGCATATCACCAGTCCGTTTGTGTCTAAAGGACTACATAAAAGTTTACAAAAGAGTATCAGTAACAGAGTAGAGTAACAGAGGTAAATGTAGAAATGGTTTACTAATATAACAGGTTGAAAAATCTCCATTCATGTGACGTAGTACAACTTTATTAAATAAAATTAATACGTTTACAGACCTCTGCTGCTGAAAAACACGAGTTTGCCTTATGGTGTGCCTGTAGTCGCATTTATGGTGTTTAGAATCTGACATCTCATCTTTTAATAAGTACATCCTGAAAAAAAAAACACGAAAGCACACTCATAGAAAGCGACAGAAAAGATGTTATACATTAGAAGCCGTCTTTATACTTAAATTTAATCCTACAGCCATTACAGCTCTTCCTTCTTTCAGCCGATAGTCGTCCGCTGCTGGACGTAGGGCTCCTTCTCCCATTATCACCACAAAGTCCCCTCGGTCCCCTGCCCTCGCGTCAACCTCACAGCTCTTGGTGAATTTGTGGCGTCACTAGGTCATAGTAATATCCAGAAAACGTAGTTATTGCTGGCCAAGTCTCCTATTTAGCCTAATTAAAGAGAGATTTACTTTACAATAGAGGCAAACCAGTTTTATTGCTGCTGTCCGGATAGTTTTCGGCGGTGGAATCAAATTTATGCGTGTAATGTGTCTATGACATATTAAAATAACATTACTACTTCCTAACTAAACTAAACGGTTTATTTAAAGAATATCAAACCTACCTACAGCATGATTTTAATTATACCAGAACAATATATAAAAGTAAATGAGAGTCAAGTAAAGCTTGGAAATTCAATCAAGACACAACGGCGGCTGCGATCATGAAGCGACCCTTATTAAACGCATATACACCGCTCGGTATCCCGGAGTCTCCCGAGGCGGCGACGCACTGCCTCATAATTGCATTTGAAGCCCTCTCCCGCCAATATTGCTTGCGTTCAGTTACCCGCAAACAGCGATACGTAGTGTCTACCAGTTCCGTTACAATTTTCTTCAATAAATTATATAAAATTAAATCCATCTTTCTCGTATCTTCGAAACTCGATCGTATCCGGCTTTGGGATAAACTTAAGTAAAACTTCGAAGGACCAGCTGGACATGTCTGAGTTTTGCCTACCTCTTTGAGTCACGGCGTTCATTATTTTAATTTAATAGGCTGTTAAGTCTAGTCAATGCCATTGGTAGAAAATTAGTAAGACAAATTAAATATTTAGTACATTTGTGAAATTGCGGCGCAAATGGAAAGAAATTTCTCGGCTCCAGAGCGAGGACTCTTATCTCGATCTTACGCTCTATTTGTCTGTCTCGGAGCTAAGCCTCACGGTGAGCTGAGCGAGCACGAGGCGAACACAAAAATATTCTTATGTAACAGCAATATCTTAAGTCCTACATATTACGTCATGCTTCTGAATTATAATACTCGAACCGAAACCGCTTTACTCGTTTTTATGTATTTCTGATATATTTTGATCACACCCCGTGTCCCCACAGGAAGGTCGGTTTACGTTTTTAAGCTACTCAAAGGGCAATGGCTCCGAGTCTCTATACAACTCATAGCATCAGAAGTTTGTGATCTGCAGTAAAAAATGACATTGCTCGAAGAATTGCCAACCTTAAGTGGCATTGGAAAGGTACATTGCTCGCAGAACGGATGGCCGATAGAGTCGAAAAGTCCAGGAATGGCGGCCAGGTACAGGTAGATGCAGCGTAGGCGAGCCTCCTACGAAATTGACCGACGATCTAGTCATGTTATGAGAAGGGAAGAATGGCATGTGACAAAGAGAATTTTGGATATGAATGTAGAGGGATATATCGGTAGGGGTAGGCCTAAGAAAAGATGGATGCATTGCGTAAAAGGTGATATGATCAAGATAGGAGTGACAACTGAAATGACGGATGATAGAGCGATGTGGAAGTCGAAAACTTGTTGTGCCGACCCCACATAAAGCGGGAAAAGGGCAGGAAGATGATGATCTAGTCAAGGTTGCGCTAGTCCACTGGATGAGGGTGACATTCCGATCCGATCTTTGTGGCGATTAATGGGGAAGGTCTACGTCTAGCCGTAGACGACTTGGTACAGACCTTTGGATAGTTGGCTGAAGAAAGAGATACAGAGAGTAAAATAAAAAAAACATCCAAAAACAATTCAACTAAAATACAACTATAAATAACATTAAAATCTGAAACAAACAAGAGGATCACTTTATGAGATCTAGTTATGAGGTTAAGTTAAGAAACTAAGTTATGAATGCGGTACCAGTCTTCTAGAAGGAAAGAAAAAAGGAGAAGAAAGATGAAAAAGGGCGAAATATTGAAAAGGGAATAGAAATGTAGACCACATTACTAACTCAGCGGACGAACCGCAGAAATATAAAGAATGCTCCTACTTCATAGATACCAGTACTTCCCCAGTCGAACAGGCCGATTCCAGTAACATCTACTGACGCCTCTGTGAATGTGTTTTTGTGTGTGAATTAACCCAGTCATAATTTTAGGTGACGCCGGGAACATCCTGATTTAGAATTCAGAGAAAAAATCTTATTACACTGTAAAACAAACCACATAAAATATTATAATAATAACCCTGTAGGTACTCATTACAACACTTGTATCTTATGTTCTTACACACACGTTATCATCCCAATATTCAAATCAGGGCTACGTTAAATGAGCCCTTGATCAAAAGCGAACCGACCGAGCAACGAAAAAAATAAAATAAAATGGTAGTTGTTAATTAAGTTCAACACGGTCGATAAGCAAAGGAGTAAAAAAAGCTTAAAAGGCGCCTTATAGAGAGATGTCGCTGACAGTCGACGTTTTTATAATGATACCACGAAGACAGATTAAAATAAAATGAAAACAATTTAATGGTAATTTTTTTTTATGATCATTATGTATTTTCAATACATTATTTTTTTATTTCAATTTGCATTATTACAAAGATATGTTATATATTATTGTTATTAAAGTTTATAAATCACGAGAAACATTTGAAAAGCGAATAATAAAAAAGAAAAATATATTACCAAAAATTTCAGGTTAAAACGATAAAACCATTTGAACGGATGACGGTCTGGCGATTAACTAAAGCGAGTTCGATCGCAGAGCGATAACACGGTCAGTTTGTGTGTACAGCACTTGGTAAGTTAATATCTTAATCCGAGTTTTGCCGCGACGTTTTCACTAATCCCGATACCAATTATCCAGTAAACCACTTAACACAAAGACTATTGATATAAAACTATCGAAGACCCTGACTTATAGTTAACTAACTTTACGCATTTTATCGAATTAAACCCTCACGATCGTAACCCAGAAATAGATGGAATGGATAGGTAAAACTTGATTTTCATTTGGCACGGTTCTGGCACACCTTTCACGTTTCTTGCCATCTCGTCCGTTGGGTCCCTTACTCTTTATATCACCTTCCTTTAATACGTGATAAAATTAGCAATTCATTTAAAATTGATTCATTTTAAATTTTACTACAAATACTAATGAAAGGGAATGGAAAGGGAGAAGGACTATAATTTAGGCCTCCGAAACCTCACTCATCCGTCAGAATTAATGAAATCTTTAAAAACTACCAAAACTCTATGCTTACCGTGCTTTAAAAAAAGTAATAAAAATCTCTCACACGTTCCGACCTGAAAACGTTTTCCGATAACTGGTGCTTATGTTTAATACCTACCTTCGCCTGGAGCCTCACTTAGATATGGGCTCTTAAGAGAAACAATTCCAAGATTAATAGCATTACTTTAGGTAAATAAGATGGCCTGATCGCGTGGGTTTCTTTCTCTACAAGGCCTTTCTTTAAGTTTATGTAAAAAAATATATTTTTTACCTTAATGTATATTAAGTAGATAAGATAAATAGAATATATATTAAAAAGTTGGAAGATAATAATTTTTTTTTTAGTATTAGTAGATTCTTACGACTTAGACAGGAAAATTATAAAATGATATACCAAAGAGATCGTAACATAAACGTTCGTAACGTTACGTTCAAATTATTATTGATGCAGAATTGTATATTTATTTATATATAG
>JWHW01031674.1:70541-89712 GCA_000931545.1 Papilio glaucus | reverse complement strand
GGAAGGGGAAGAGGACTGTAATTAGGCCTCCTAAAAATATGTGTTCGTATTCACATTTCTAAATCTATCAAAATTGTAATCATTTAACTTTAGACCACTCGTTTGTCCCTGTCTCCTATAAAAAACGTCTTTAATTAAATTCGTTATAATTATTTCGATTATTAATTGGTAGCGGACTAATTCACTCCCGGATTAAAAACACGTCGGTATATTGAATAGGATTGAATCAAATAATTAGAAATATAATTTTAACAAGGGCTGAGGCGTACTGTGGTGTAAGAAATTGTAGTAGGCTCATTGTGTTCCCTACATCCATTGTAATGAATAGGGGGATCTTTCACAAAGAGGCCATTATTTTACGACTGCCACGATTCCCAGAGATTTTTTCATTAGCCACTCCTTTACATTGTTCCTAAATGCGATTCATGTTAAACGGGAAACGGGAACGGATTCGCTTTCAAATTGATGGTTGTGAAAATTACAGGGTAAAAATATTTTACAAAAAACGAAGATTATGATGATATTAAAACATTTAAGTGTAACCAAAAATATAAATAAGGGAAATATTTGTTTTCTATTGTTTTTCTAGTATATTATTCTTAGTATTGTATGCAAAAAAAGCTATCCACTATTCCTTGATGATGTAAAATCTTTGTCATCTTGTATCTAAAACGGAAAATATTTGTAGAAACGACGAAAAGTATTTTTGATATATAACCAACCAAATAGCTTTGAACTTGACATGTGAGTAATTGTGTATCACACATAACTTTTAGATATATCAGATATGTGATGTCAATTTTTAGAACTGGTTCTAGCAATTAAGTTTAAAAGTCAAATACTTGAGGTACTCTATCTCTGTTGTAACTGTTTTCTCGTTATCTGGTATTTTGACTTCTTAAAAACTTCAGAGTATGAAAATTTATCAAAGAATTAATTTTAACAACCCGTTGTGAAATTATTTGTAGTGAGCCACCCTGCACCCTGCTTCGTAGGTATTTTTCTACTTGAATCAAACTTGAACTCGTAGCACAAATCGACTGCAACAAATTTTAGTATTTTTCGGAGAGAAAAAAAAGACATTTAAACCAATACCAATTTCGTTAGATAGCCGAATAAGGTGGCCCAATTCAGGTTGTATTGTTAAAAAGTGCGACCCGCCCTTTAAGTGGCAGCCGATTTAGGACCGGGTCGAAGTTGAATTCCGGAAACAATTTAAGGAAAGTTTTTCCGGTTGGGATTTTTTGTTCTTGCCACTTTCAGATTTTTTGCGTTACTTCGCAATGATTGGAAAAAATAACAAAGTTAAGCAAAGGTTTCATCCTTTTTTATTGTTGGGCCATTTTAGTCTATATATATCTCAATATCGCAGGAATGCTAAATTACGAGACACGGACAATTATTTCATTTAATTTTTAATTTACGATACGATAAAGTTAAGAGAGATGATCTGTGATCAACCTTGGTTGCGTTTAGATTGAACAGTGATCTAATACAAGCGTTCAAATCACTTTATAAAGATTCTACTGCGTTTGTTATTAACGGGGCCGACACAGATTGGTTTAGCATCGATAAAGGTGTAAGACAGGGCTGTTAGCATACCCATAGCTGTTCAATCTCTTTATGGATGATTGTTTGAAAGTCGAAGAATGTGGAATTAAGAATGAGTGAGCTAATTGTAAAATATCTCTTATACGCCGATGTCGGTTGTACCAGGTCGTGTTTGCGTCATCGGTGGAAGACTTACAATTGATGCATGTAATGAATGATTCATTGGAGGATAGAGGTATGAAGATGAATGTAGTCAAAACTACAGTTATGGTGTTTAAAGAGAACAAAGTATGTTACGCTTATCTTTGAATGATAGGATTAAAAATAGCGTTATAAGGGAAAAGTGTGGCTTAAAAATGGATGTTGTGACTAGAATTGAGAAAGGTATGCTTCGGGCATGTTGAAAGGATTAATGAAGAGAGAGTAACGAAACAAATTTATGTCGCAAAAGTGAGTGGCAGCGGTGGTAGGGGACACCCAAGGAGAACTTATATCGACCAAGTTAGTGTCATACTAAAGAAGGGTGAGTAGCGAGTACTCGTAACCTACGTACATGTATGCGTAGATGTATGGATGTAGAAGAAGCGACAGTTTGCCAGGATCGGGCAAAATGGAAATCCTTTATCTCTGCCTACCCCTCTGGGTTACGGGCTTGAATGCATATTTATTTATACATATGTTTTAATTTCTATATTCGATGTTTTTGATATCATTGGAACTTTTAATAAGCGGTAAGTATTTATTAATTTTAAACACCGATCAATTTCTAAAACAAATAAGTAAAGTTTCACTGATGGCGTATTTAGTGTAAATAAAAAATATATAATTGTCTGACTGACAGGAAGGTAATGTGTATCACGGGTATGTATGTACACCTTATTTCACAGCAAGATGTGAC
This sequence comes from Papilio glaucus, assembly GCA_000931545.1. NCBI lineage: Eukaryota > Metazoa > Arthropoda > Insecta > Lepidoptera > Papilionidae > Papilio > Papilio glaucus. Next base: position 87,263 of record JWHW01031674.1, on the reverse strand, counting down.
TTTTGTGAACACTGTTTACGTTAAAATTCGTTCATTCTCAAATATTATCGAAAACAAAATGTTCTCATAATACCGTATAACATTAGTTATCCATATTACACAATTTCACTTCACTTTATCTCACGATTTCCACGAAATTACAATATTTCCGATGAAAATATAAAAAAGATTAATGGCCGCCATGTATGATAAATGACATTGGTTTGTTTACAACAATCATATCTTGCAATAAAACAAGGTATGTATCTATATCAGTTCCATTGTCCTCTGTGGCCGTTTAGGCTAGACCGATTTTGAAGAGTGAGGTGTCAATCGATTTGTATTCGTAGGGTACAGTCAGTTGCGTTTATTGATTTTTTCAATTAAATATTAACAGTAGGCAGTAGCTACTTTTTTTATTAAATGTTAACAGTAGACAGCACGTACTTTTTTCTATATAAAGGCTGATTTCGAATCTAAGACGTACATAATTATGTTTTGTGTACACACATGCATACGGCGCGATCTCATTCGTCAGATACAAGGCACAATACATCATTTGGAAGGATTCATAAATTCATGTTGCTCATATATCGTGCGCCAAGCGGTGTCCATAATTGGTTTTGGACACTGCTAGCTGGCATTAAGTGTAAACACATGGGCCGTCGGTTTTATGGGCTGTGGCAATGTGTCGCCGTAATGTAGAGCAGTGTTAGCAGTATACCAACCGATTGATAAAACCGCAATAATTAAATTATGTTTAGATGGGACACAGGATATATTTTGGATGTATAAATAAACAATTATAGCTCGGAACTCATTACTTTTTACCTTTTATAGTTTTTCACATTACGATTTGTTTTGTAACAATTTTAAAGTGTATATCTGAGGCTAGTCTTTCCTAAAATAGTGGTGGTTAGGGTGAGTACACAACTCTTTCTTAAATTAATATCTCATATTCTACGTTCAGTCTAAGGGTACATTTCTAGAAGAGTTGTGCTATGTTACGTGCAGTGAACGCTAATAAAACATGAAAGCATTCTTATGGCTCTAAAATGCTATAACGGAAACTGAACCATGATGGGCGGGACTTACCGAGTGCGATTTTAGTTTTTTCATGACAGCTGATAGGAGTGGACATCGAGCGGAGTTTTCTTGTTATTTAAGAAATAGAAGAGACTGTCACACGTGATCAATTCATATACCAATCAAGTATTGACTGTGTGCTGATCAGCCAATTAGCGACGAGCATTGACAACTGAACCAATCATTACGTCGCGATGGTAAAAGAGAACAAACTAGCTGTTTAAAGAAAAAAAACGGCGTGGGACGTTTATTGAAGAGAATTTTGTTTAACGTTAACCTTTTGTATTTTAATTCGTTTACTGGCTACGTTCTCTCCCTACTGTCGATGCATCGTATACCTCGCACCTACGTATAGCACATCTTGCTCTGCTACCTTAGCATGCGGTCACATATTTACGTGGCTTGGCTGTCACATGCTCGCAGCATAGCTGCAAGTACAACTAAACCTACTACTACTTCTACCCCCTAAATAGTAGTGTGCTATAATGTCTGAAACATCTATTTTTTACCACTGCAACAACAATGGACTCACAAATTTTTGCATTTAATTTATCATTCAATCATATTCTAAAAACTGACATTGGTTGAATAGTCTTTATCCATACGCACATTAGCCGGACTTACGGATTGACAGTATTCATACATACACACATACAGAGTTCTTATAAGATCTTTCGAAAGGATAATAAAAACGACAATTTAGTGATATAATTTACACCTGAGAAATGTATGTCAATCATTTTTGAACAGTTTAACTTAATTTTAATGTTATTTCTCCGATATCAAACAATTACAGACTTACATAATGTGGTTAGTCCGAGAACACCAGCTGGCGTATTAACAACAAAAAGCCATGTAAGTGATACTGTCGTGACTACATGTATCAAAGCGTAATAAGCTACTTGTGCTGTTTAATGCAATTCTTATTATATTTTTCTGATCTTACTTGTTTTTCACTACATTCATACATACATTCCAGAGGTAGTTCCAAACCAATACGACTTAGGAACCTTCAATGAATGATCGTACTCCTTCCTTTTATATTTAGGCGACCTTTGCTCGTTTGCCTTTAAAGAAAATATTATTATACATACTTTAAAATTATCATAATTCTAGACAATAAATCTTGCTTTGTGACCTTACTATTGTTAGGTTGTACATTAAAGATTAAACAAGGAAATTAATAAATTACATAGATTTCTTAGCTTATAGACGACGTAATAAATCTTCCTCTTAATCTTGACAATAATAAGTATAATTATTTCACGCTCTCCTTGCTGTGTTAGCCGAATGAATTGATCAGTGAGCGGAAAATTATATCTAACAATTTCGGTCACATTCTATGGTCGTAAATACTAATAACGATGACGTGAATGTGACGTTAGTTGTTTAAATATAGTGACAGCAATAACAGGAATACTAATAGCTAATTCATATGACCCGTAAGCAAACCTTTTACTATATTCATTTTAACTTTATATCCAAGTAATTGACGTTTTAAACCGCTGGTTGATCGCCGACCGATCTGGTCTGAGTTGCGGGATTCCACTGGATGAGGTCGGCAGGGATCTAACTTTGTGGCGATCAACGGATCATTTCTCTTGGCATATGTTATAAAGTCTCAAGCTGCTTAGGTCTCAAGATAATTCATGGGAAAAATCTTTTTGCTTCAATGTAAAATACTTCGACAGAAAAAAAAAACAAAGTCAAGAGGGAAGGCACTATAATATTCTGGATTGAATACACCCAATAACAAAGCATTTTATCAACGACCTATATAAGCGGTCATCTCTTAAAGCAAAGAATTTATGAGCACAGCCAGGCGTCTGCCGGTCGACACTCCCGGGACTTGGTTGCCCCTACCACAAGAACATATTCGATTGTAATTTAATTCGATATAATTCCTATATAACATGTATATACAATTTATTATGAACTTAATCTAAGCATTTAGCAATTCATTTTTATTTAAATTATAAACTCACTTTAAGAAATGCTTCTATAATGCTTGTTTAGGCCGACGAAGAGTTTAGCGACACATTAATAGGTAAAAATGTAACATATTAAAGTTTTGTTTTTTATTATATACTTTGTTTATTGATAAAGTAAAAAAAAACTAAACTTTTATATAATAAAGACAATTATAATATATCGCCATTATTCCTTCAAGCGATGTTTCGAATACATATAAAAATTGACTTTAGTAATTTTATGTCCACAAAAGTACGTACATATTTCCTTTTTTATGGACTTGTATGTTTAATTCACCGAATATTTTTGTGATTATTATTATCCTTAATTTTCCTTTTGAGATTTCGTATTCGAATGAACAGCGGAATGAATCGCAAATGTTAGGGGAGAATTCTGTGCACGTTGCGGGCCTATGATGTGAAGATCCTAGTGACGCCTCAAAAACTAGGGATTGGGCGCGCAATCTCGTTGTCTCCGTAATGAAGTCCTTTGAGTTATGTCCGTTACTTTGGGACGCTCCAGCGTTTTGTTTGTACATTTTCTTTAAGCTTTTCTCTATAGTTCTGAGAGGGTCTTGTTAATGAATGTTTTTGTTAATTAAATTTATCATGGAGGATCTTTTTTATCTTCATTGTCTATTTTTTAATACTGGCAACTAACAATGTTAACTTTTACATCGTGGTGCCACATTATATATGCCATGATATACAAAATGTGGGTAGTACTAAAATGTTTGGGTACCATTACCGAGTTATTTATTAGGTTTTACTCGTAAATATTTTGGAAACTGATACTGATGATGATGATAGGTAATTACTGATTCCACATGTTTTCTCAGCCTCTATCTTCTATGGAGAAAGAGGATAGATAAAGAAAAGCAGATGGATGGAACGGAAGAGCTTATGTCAAATAAATTGTCGTCGGAGAAACCGAAATATCTTTACTTGACCCTGGAGTTCTGTGGGTCGCTGTCGAGCCGCCTCATTAATTTGATTGAATTTCGAATTAGATTCTAGTAGAATTATTTTTGTAGTTTTAGAACTTATATGCCTGAACTTCACACAAATGTGCATTAATACGATGTTAAAAATGAAGTAGGTAAATGAATTTCGTTGATTGGCATCCGATATTGTCAAACTTCTTAAGTCTTTAATTTTATATTAAGTCAAATATAGAAATATATAGAATAAAAAAAATATACATAGACCGAGAAGACTCGTCATTCGCCCGATTCACGCTTGACGAAATAAGCAAGAAGCTTTACTTTTTTATTGAATTAAGGAATTAACAGGCACGCACAGTTCGGCTGATATAAAAGTGCCCACCGATTGAGACACAGCACAAGTGAGAAGCGACAGCCGTTGTCGGACTACTCACTTCGTCATAAAACCGTAGTCAACTCTAGAAAACAATCAAACGACCAATGTCAGAATACTCTTCTCTCTACTGAGTGCTCGTCAAGTAGAGTATTTTATTTTACATTTAAATAGACGCTGCACAAAATGGCTGCAAACTATTCAGATGACATCGGCCCCATGGCCTACCCCATGAAGCTGTAAGTATATTTTTCTTTATTAATCCGACTTTTTTATATTTTGTTATTAATCTCCTTATTCTTTTCATCATTACATATTTTAGTAATAATGTCTCGTATTTTCGAATATGTAATTAGTATGTTACGACGTTAGAGACATCGTGTTCCGGTTATTTAAAAAAAATATGATCCTGTCTGTCATGTCCATCTTCGTGTCTGACCAGAACATCCAGATTTTTTTTATAAATTCGTTTTCTAAATTCTAATATTATACTACTTTCAACGAAAATTACAAACCTTTTGTGGCCATAGACCGGGCACATATCTCGCAGAACAGATGGCCAATGGGGCCAAAAGGTGGGCCTAGAGTGGCGGTCACGGTCAGGTCGACACAGCAACGTTAGGCATCCAGATGGTCCAATCTGGTCAAAGTTGCAATAGATGAGAGTCGTAGGAGACCGATCTTTGTGGCGATCAATGGTCGAGGTCTACGGTCAACAATCGAAGAATATTAGTAATATAGACGACACTACTATTAAATCTCGTCTCGTTCTAGGGTTTCATCGGAGATCGTAGAGCACATGTTGGGCTGGAACATCCCCGAGGAGCACCAGGCGATGGTGCACGCGCACTGGCGGAGCTTCCCCGCCGTCAGCAAGTACTACCACTTCATCCTCGCGCTGATCTACACCATGCTCATGGTCACATCGCTCATCGGCAATGGCATCGTTATCTGGATATTTAGCACGTAAGATATTCCATCTTTTAATATTTATTTTATTTAGGTGACCGGGACTAGTCAATATAAAATAATCACTTATTTAAACATATCTTTTACCGTAATATAATCTGTCGAAGTACTAAATACACCGACATTTACAGTTCTAAGCAAACAAACAAGTGTAATGATGACAAAGCGACCGAGTCCGGGACACAGCATTCTCTCTTGTTCGAGACCGCCCGCGGCTATTGTTAGGATTTCCGAAACTCGATGCGTACCTCACATTAATTACATTACATAATGCCTCGTATAATAAAATAAGAAATCCTGCCACTATAATAATAACGCATTTGCCTCTTTCAACTTTTTTTAATTAAAAAAATTGTAACATTTTTTTAAACAAATAACTTATTTAACATTTTGAAACATTCCGACAAACCAAGCTTGTCCGACACATACATGAAAAATCTATTGACGATTATAGAATAAATAAAAATCTCCTTTCTGTTGTCACTGACGTAGTTTTCTTCGCTTCGTATATTGTATTGTATATTTGTATATTCGGACTACTTCTCCATAAATCTCATAAGTGTTTATTCAGCAAATAAATAAAAGCGCTCGCACGAAATCTATAGAAGTGGAAAAAGATTCCGGAATTCCATTTGCACGGTTCTTGGCTACCGTTCTTCTTTCTCCGAAACATTGTTATATACTTTTTTTTATTTGTAGCTCTTTTCAAAAATTTGTTTGTTTAAAAAGCACACATAATGGTTACTTATTTCTGCTATATTAACGTTCGATAAGCTACTTAATATATTAAAAAATCCAACTATATGATAAAAAAAAACATAGAAAAGATAGTAAAATCTAAATTAAATTCATTTATACTTAAGATTTAGTGCTATTAAGATATACATAAATCTTAAAGTATTAAGTGGTCGATATTGGGCAAAATGGCGGCGAATTTAATAACGTGGAACAATTTGAGGATCGCATCGAGTGCTGTTGACTGCGTCACTCGGTGCTCGATGCTCGGTGGCGATTTAATTAACTTTCTGAAAGCTGCGAGCTTGCCGACTTGATTGACGCTACGGACCTACTACGATGTCTCGTAGCGGCAAAAGCTTTTCGTAACTCTACATAGTTTTATAATCCGAAACCTATTACACAATAATAGTTTTACATTGCCCTTCAATATAGAGTTCGTCCTGATCATTTAATTGGATACTATATTCGACATTTCAATTCAATCTGGAGATAGCGACCAATGCCCTCTACCCAGAGTTTATTTTGTCCTATATGTGACAGCTAATAGCAGCTAAGACTTGCGTTTTTAATCTAAAACTGCTAAATTTAATAATATAATTTCACTTAACTATATATTTTCAAATCTCTTTGAAAGAATATAATTAAAATACCGTATTAAAGAGGATTTTCATTCGACATTCAAGTGGAAGTTATCCAACGAGTGTCACCGGCAAAGTTTCAAGCCACCCGACCCCGCGTACTCCGAGAAACGATTCCAATACTCCCCATCGATACAATTTTATTCGATTCCCATTTATCTCGGTCGCTTCGTTCGTATCTGTGTCATCGGGACGCTGTGCCGTCATTTGATACTCTTGCCGATGCTATATCGAGTATCCAATAATCATTTGGGATTGACTTTTTTATACATCTACTCTTATCATACTTGTAAATGTTTCTTTTTGATAAAGTTCCAAATTACTCTTATAAACCAATTTAAAATTGACATGAAAATTATTAGTTTCAGTTTTTTTCTAGAATCGCGGACACATTGGTGCAGCGTAGTACGTACGTAGTAATTAGCAAAGTTGAAACTAATCAAAGTTCTGAACACTGTTTCTCTTGACACGGGAATTTTATTAATTCAAGATTTCATCTGACCTGAACTGAACTGATCGATTCAGATTTTGATATTAAAACGAACTAACTTACTTACTTACATACGTAGTAAAATGTATTTATGGGCTATAAGACTACGTATACGATGATAACGTTTAAAGTATTTACCTTTAAGATCTATTATCCAAACAATAGACGCTACGCTATATACAAAATTATGCGTGTACTTACGCGTCATGACAACCTCCTAAGATAATTCGTAAATACGACTAGGTAAAATCGATTTATATTGTGTTTGATGCCTCAAGCACTACCTACCACATTCTTCACACTCAATAACGAGGTCAGAAATACAATAAATAACAAACGTTCAAAACAATTTAGCACTTAATTAAAAGCGAAAATACAGCCGCCATCTTGTCACATGTCATTGGCCATAATAAATTGTTTATCGCACATGTTACTCACATGTGAAGTAAATTGAGCTTTGAGAGTCAAGAGTATTTTAATTATTAATTTCACGCTTGATGCGCTTTCTTTGGTAAAAAGATTATATACTTTGCTCATTTCCTAAAAAAATATTAAGAATATAGTTATATGGAACATAGGCAATTACAATAATAGTAACAATTATCATATTTTATTAAAATAAATTTGCTAATATATTAAATATGCTTTTGGATATAAAGACAATGGTATTATTAGTATAATATACTAAGAAAATTGACTTTAAGTATCCGACATAAGTTTCGATGACATTTTTAAATAACCTATGATACTGTTTAATGTACACCGAAACAATTATGTAACTAATGTAAATGTATACCTTATAGCATTAGCAATCCATATTACACAATTTCATATCACTTTATCTCAAGATTTCGACAAAATTACATTTCCGATGAAAATATAAAAATTGTAATGGCAGCCGTGTATGGTAAATGACGTTTGTTAATTTACAACAATCATATCTTGCAATGAAACAAGGTATATAGTCAGATATACTTAAGAATTAATAAATTAAGAAGTTCTGATTTTTGACGTTGAATAGTAGGATTAAAAATAGCGTTATAAGGGAAAAGTGTGTCTTAAAAGTGGATGTTGTGACTAGAATTGAGAAAGGTATGCTTCGGTGGTTCGGGCATGTTGAAAGGATGAATGAAGAGAGAATAACGAAACAAATTTATGTTGCAAAAATTAGTGGCAGTGTTGATAGGGGACGCCCCAGGAGAACTTATACCGATTAGATTAGCAGTTTACTAAAAAGGGAGATAAAGATATAAAGAGCACCCATAACCGACGAGCATGTATGCGTAGATGTATGAATGTAGAAGAAGCGAGAGAGGTGTGCCAGGATCGTGCCAAATGGAAATCCGTGGTCTCTGCTTACCCCTCTGGGTTACGGCCGTGAGCGCATATTATTATTCTGTTTTTTGATAAATTAAGAATTTCTATTAGTACGAACATTAAATATGTTTGTGTATTTCAGATCAAAATCGTTACGCAGCGCGAGTAACATGTTCGTGATCAACCTGGCAGTGTTCGACCTAATGATGATGATCGAGATGCCGTTGCTGATCGCCAACTCGTTCTATCAGCACCCGATCGGCTTCCAGCTCGGCTGCGACATCTACGCCGTGCTCGGCTCCATATCCGGCATCGGTGGCGCCATCACCAACGCAGTTATCGCTTTCGACAGATACAAGTGCGTAATAATGCGTACAAGTGCGTTTTATAAAACGATTGAGCCTTTAATCTTGCTTCTATTTCACATGATAGATCTTACATTTCGGCCTCTTTATATTATAAAATGACGAGAAGTCTATCATTTGTGTATGATTCGGCTGTACCATCGAGAGTGTCTCAAACAACAAATTAGACATCCAGCTCTAAGTTGTGGTATTGTTATTTTTAACCAAACATCAAATTACATGAATATAATCTTGATAACTGGTATTTGTACGATCCTATTGCAACATCCCGTCTATAATTCCCTGCACAATGAAACAACTTTCGCCTGTGGTATGTCCAAACTTAGGGTGCTTTGAAGAAAGAGAAGGGGATTTTATTAAGCGCCAGAAATCCGATGTTGCAGGTGTCCTAAAATTGAAGAATGTAACAACGAATCCTCCTACTTTTCTGAAATTTATCGTAATATTTATTTATGTCGTACTTATTTTACTCCGTAGGACCATATCTTGTCCGCTGGACGGAAGGATAAACAAAGTGCAGGCTTCCCTACTGATTGTATTCACGTGGTGCTGGTCATTGCCTTTCACCATACTACCAGCCTTGAAGGTGTGGGGTCGATTTGTTCCTGGTAAGTATATTATGAAGTGTATTGGAGTACATATAACATATTCAAGTAACATATAAGTTCAATTTTATGTTACCTGTAATACAGATGTCGACTTCAATATTTAGATTCAATTTAAGTATTTTTAATGTGGGAGATTTAGTATGGTTTTTGTAAATATAAAATGCTTGTGATTTACAGAGGGCTTCCTTACAACTTGCTCTTTCGACTACTTCACCGACGATCAGGACACCAAAGTCTTCGTCGCCTGCATCTTTGTGTGGAGCTACGTTATCCCCATGACGCTCATTTGCTATTTCTACTCTCAACTGTTCGGTGCTGTAAGTATTTTATATGATACAATTTATTAAATCTGAATATTAACATACTCTATATTTAAAGCCTCGTTCGAGATTCCAATCGTTTATGATAAATTATTCGTACCAACTGTCCTATATCATTTAAGTACAAAGCAAATGATTCTGATAATTTAAACAATCAGTCTTGCGGTTTAGGGCAATTAGATATAGCATATAAACATTCGGTTTCTTACCATATTCCTATATACTCTTATACTATAATATAATTTTATGAAATCCATTTTATTCGTTCGGCAGCCAATCCTTTTTCCTAAATCGTATATTAAAACGAATCGGACGCAACGCACCCAATAAATATTCAGCTCGATTTCTTGGTCCCGTCGGATTTTTCTATTGAATAATTTCCCTATTACATATTCAGGAACCTCATTGATCGACCGCACTTTTAATATATAAAAAAAACGTTTACGTCCAGATGCTTTCACATACAGTTGGTTGAAGGGGACCAAAAAAATCCGGGAAAACTAAATAGAATTTGTTACCTTGTGCCCATTTCTTTTATACTATATTGAAATTGAAAGAATTATTACCTTTGTTGTTCTAACCATGTTCATATTAGATATTGTACAATCGTTTCTTGCGAAAGAAAGAATCAATACCTGTGAATGGATTATCTGATGTTAAGTAACTATTACGTTCCATAACCATTGGAAAAACAAAGAGTTACTAGGTTTAGGGGCGTTGCCTGCTTTTACATTGTTACAATTAAGACGATGTTAAAAGGGGTTTAGGTCTTCTGCACTTTATTCAGCAGACGTAAATTAATCTATTGAATTTTTGCCATAACCAGGTAAGACTACACGAAAGGATGCTACAAGAGCAGGCCAAAAAGATGAACGTCAAATCATTGGCCAGCAACAAGGAGGATGCCAGCAAGAGCGTTGAGATAAGGATCGCGAAGGTTGCCTTCACAATTTTCTTCATGTTTGTCTGCGGCTGGACACCCTACGCCATCGTTACCATGACTGGTGCCTACGGAGATAGGTAACCGATATGATTTATATTTTGTGGGAGGTAGCAAGAGAGCGAGAGATTCGCCGGATAAATTGCCGCGAGTTAACATTTATTTAATAAAAGAATGTTAACGCACTAACACTATTATCTATCACGAAAAAAAAGAAAGTCACGTTTTGTTTCGTTTCATTTCATCTAAAAATACATCGCTAATATCATTAAACATGTCAACTCACAAACTTCTGTTTATCACAGGAGCCTGCTGTCGCCTGTTGCCACGATGATCCCTGCCGTCTGCTGCAAGATCGTCTCCTGCATAGACCCCTGGGTTTATGCCATCAACCATCCACGATACAGGTCAGTTAAATGCTACATTCATAATTACATATACTGAGTCCGCCGATGAGAATGCAATGGTCATTTTGGCTATCACTGGGGAAGACTTCCGTGTGCCGGCTTTTGTTTGATCACAACGTTATCACCAAAGTATATTCCAACATGAACAGGGTACTCATAGTATCTATATATAAATACGTGGAAATTATTCAACAGACTTTTAAAAATATTGCGGAAACGAACGCATATTTGACATAGTTAAAATTTTCGTGAAGGAGACGTGCCCTATGCTAAAAAGTTTACATAAAATGCGTGGAAAATAAATTAAAGTAAATAACATAAAACACCTATATATACATTTCAAACATCGCGTCATATGTTTTTGTGCATTTGCCCATTCATCTTAAATCTAAAATTATGGTCGAGTTTCGACCGTTGGGCATCTCTAATATGTATAACCATACAAAAGGTAAGAGGACAAAATCATGTCTTCTTTAAATGCTTACTTGAGGTCTTCATGTTGGTTTTTGGGAAACCGGTCTATTCCTCGACACTTCTCTCTAGATCATATCTAAGTGTGCGTTAATAAAACTATTATGCAACTAAAAATTATCAAGACTAATAAGTATGCTTATCCAGGGCTGAGCTGCAGAAGCGTCTACCCTGGCTTGGAGTCCGTGAACAGGATCCAGATTCGGTGTCCACGAGCAACAGCGTCACCACCACGCAGTCCCATACACCAAACGCGGAGGCCTGAACACATCCCTCGATGCAATCGAAACCAAACTATCGCTGCCTGTACATAACCTATTTACATATCTATGTATGTTGGTGTGGTATAATTTTGTAGTGTAAATTAATTTATTTCAAGAGAATTATTAATGCTTATGGTACTGATAGTTGATAAGTTTACTAATATTTTTATCAAATTTCGATTGCATCTCATGGAAACTGAATTACTAATGCAAATGAACGACCAGGACTTGTTCTATGGATTCCGATGAAACTAATGTTAGGGTTAAAAATATAGCTAATGTTGTTTCTTATATCAATTTAATGGTACAACGTATAACAGTTGTACACATACAAAAAAAATACAAAAAATAATGAACGGACTGATCCTAACGACTACGGCGAATTAAATAATTTTTGGTCAAATAAAACGTTTTACTTAAATATGTGCCTTTTAATTACATTTCTGTTGCGAGAATCATCTAATGCCAAAGATAATCTTACGAGCACTTAATCGGCAATACTTTAAGATATACATACATACATATGTATGTATATCAATATGTAATGAATACTTCCCCTTTGTTTGGTAAGGATTGATAAAGATTTTATAAGAAAATCACCAAGTAATGTTTAAAGATCACTACCCTCTTTTCACAATACATCGGACACAAGTTTTAAAGTGACTATTTCTACATGTATATACATGTAGAAATAGTCAGCAATACGTTCTCGGATATATATCCGAGAACGTATTGCTATAAAAGTCGTGCTGGATATCCCCAATCGTCAGCTATTAAGATCTCAAAAAATTCTGCACATAAATTATATCGTTAATGCATTTCAATATTTTTTCAATTTGGCCACCGAACAAAAAAGAGGGAAGAGTCGTTAGGTAATCTCTTAGATATTAAAATTTCGTTTCCAACTGCCCCCTCTGCCTTGCAATCAGGAAGGGCGCGCACCTGCCTCCTTTGTTTTACAATTTTTTAAGGCATTTTTAAATTACACCTCAACTTTGTGAAAGTATAAAGCTCGGTTTTTATATAATTTACTTGGAATAATGTTATAAATCACGTCGTCCATTGTCTGACGACACATCTATACATGCAACCCTTCAAGGTGTCAGTCCATTGACTGACACCTTGAAGGGTTGCAACCCTCTATCTGACGCCCTTAAACTATGCATATCGCATTAAGATATTGCTTACAACAACACATGATGAGGGTGATTTTAATTATATCAAACTCATTCTAAGACACGTTTCTCGTTTTGGCACATTCATGCATGCCAGTCGAGCTTTACTCTTTTTCATTTATTATATTTGTGATGATATAATATTTTAATTAATCAATTATTATCCTTATGGTAATAACTTGAATAATTTAATAAGTTGTAGTAACATTTTTGTAAATATTTCCCCGATCCATATACCGATGAAAAGACTTTTAAAAGTCCTTTGAGTTAAGTTAAAATAATTAAGCTTGAAGCGTCGTGAGCTTTACGACCTAATTTCATAGTACTCCAACGTCTTCGTTATGTTATATTTTGTAAAATATTGGACGACTCAAAGTTATAAAGCGAGCTCTGGGGGATCCTTTAATAACAAGACAACTCTCTCCTTCTACAATATATTAGAAAATTCATTAGTAGTGGAGAATGGAAGTTATAGATTTAATAAGTAAAAAGAACATGTGTGCAACTGACACGCGATAGAAGTGAAACCTTCAAAAATGTGAAATTCAAGATAAGGATGCGCGACTTTACTAGCGAAGAATAGATATTTCGAGTAGTTTTTCAAAGCTTCGTTTATCATTGTGTTTCAATTGTATGTTAGTGTAAATGCAAAGATAAAAGGAAAACAATCCAATCTATAGTCATCCGCTACCGTGCAGGCTTGAAATACGATTTTTTAGAAACGCTTCTACGATATGTTTTACCACGAACCACTACGTAACTGGGTAAGAAATAAGAATTTGCATCTAAATCTCAGTACAATATATTAACCTACTGCGATATGATAGTACAAGGCACATAGATAGGGAAAAAATCAGTACAAACATCACGATTTCGTCCCTTTTAGAAAGCAAAAAATAATTACAAAATAAACAACAAGCGTACTTTTTTCACCTCGTAAAGAAGTCAGCAACATTTTTAATTACCGACGTTATTTCATTAAGACGCTGGCGAAAGCTGCGCGTCGTTTGTAACCTTTTTCATAAGGCCTCATTTCCATCAAAGGACCGAGCGTAATGTTTACCGACGTCAGAGGATTCGTTTCCGTCCGATTTACTTTGACCGGAACTGCTTACCCAAAGCCTTTATTAACTGTGGAGCCGACTTTGTTATTTCTCGCTGATTAATAAGAACCGATGCAACGTCAACCTTATTTACATAAGGACTCGACTAATATAATTGATGCCATGTGTTGAAAATTTTTGTAGACTTTGTTAATTCAAATAAATTAAGTGTCCCCTTTATAAATATTAGAAAGTTTATTGAAAATTAAAGTATTCTAATATATTATTTCTGTTGCAATGAAAACCTGCTAAGTCTTTATAGTTCAATCCTTTTCTTTTTACTATGAATCCCTTATAAAAATCTTCTTTTTACCATGTAGCAGTCCGTAATAATTTTAGTACGAGACAATGTTTAGTATGGTCCACCGACAAACAAAAATATATCAATGTTTTTTTTTAAATTTTATACCCTAAGCAAGAACTTTTAAAAAGTAGGTTTACATGCGAGATGATAGCTCGGATAATTTTTAATTTCCCCCACTGGCGCCCGGGCCGCTTTTAAAATGGAAACCGCGAGCGTAATATTTTATTTTCCAGCAATGACAGGAAATATTGCTCTGACGTCAGCACCAGTCCTTCGCTTATTGCTTTTTTAAATCTGCGCTCAATTTTACAATGGCTATTACGTTTCAGGTTTTGTTAAAACAATTGTCTACCAAGTTTTCTTAAAATATAAAGACTATCTATTAGATATAGACCTAGAAGGTATTATACCTAATTATCTGTTACAAAAATGTAGCAGATAATAAGGTGTAGATACCTTCTTATGTATATAGTATCGTATTGAGTGACATATATATATATGATTACGTGACGTATGATTGTTAAATATAAATTCTAAGTATACATTGTTTCATTGCAAGATATGATTATTGTAAACAAACATACAGGGCGGCCATTACACCTTTTATACTTTCATTGGAAATGTTGAAAATTTGTGGAAATTGAGTAATATGGACAGCTCATGTAATATGAGAAAAAGTTGTTTTTTCCTGTGAAACAAGGTATATTGTTGACTTAGTATATATATTATACGTACTACTGCTTAGCTACAGTGAATAAACGTTGGGTCCAGCAGTACGTTACGAAATAATCTTAAGAAAGGTTATAAATAAATACAGATCTATGTAAGTAATAAAGTTGAGGGAATTTCAACATTATACAAAACTATTATTTCTCGTAAGTATAAGGTTATGGGTTTAAAACCATTCGAAATGAATTAAACTCCCATTGCGGCTTAAATCCGCTTGAATCGTCTTGAGAAAGAAAATTGCTGTTGCGTTGTTTTGTTTTATTTGCCGTCTGTCGACTTCTGCCCCGTGCTATCGGTCTAGACTCGTTCTAATGACTTATCCAAGGATTTCTTCTAGTTTTCTAGTTTTATTCTAAACTTTTAACTTAAAAACGATTTAACATTCAGACGATTATTATTAGAATAAGAGTAGTCGTAATCCAGGGGGGTAGACAGAAACGGATTATCATTTAGCACGGTCTTGGTACACCACTCTCGCCTCTTCTACATCCATGCATCTTGCACGAAAATTGTGCATATCGCTTTGAGATACTCTTAGAGCTTTTTCTCGCCGGACGTCGGACCGTGATTTTTACTAGAGTTGCGGTTGTGTATGGTTTACAATGAATGTGTGTGCATGTACCGGATACCGGTCCGGCGACCAATTTATGCCAAATGCATCCGCCACCTATTATTGACCGTCCGATGAAAAAAAAACGGATTCTTTCTATTTTTTTTATATGCAACATTTTCGCACGGGCACAGGCATTGTGGTTTTATTTCATGACAACGACTACGACAAAAATATAGCAGATAAGATAGAATATAAAAATGTAGCGGTCGAAAAATGAAGACTCGAAAACTATGTATGAACGGATGTATTTTCTATGGCTTACGTCAGGTGTTTACATTTACGCAAGTTACAAACACTAGCTGTCTTCTTTTTCTTTTTATTTTAATTACGCTATCCTTTTTGCACCATTCGACATGTGGGATATTGCTGTCACTGACGGAATACTTTTGACCGATGATATTGCACAAGTATAACATATCTATAGTATATAAAACATCGGTCGTACGTATAATATACGAAAGTATACAAAAAAGTTTTACCAAACATCTAGCTTTTAAAACTAAAGTTATGTGACATAGGCTCAGTAACAAATTCTAAAACAAAAACTTAATCTTCATAAAGTTGAAACATCAAGTTTATGAAGATTACGTTTTTCGTTTATCTCTCGCTTCATTCACGTCTGTATCATATTTATGCCTCTGTGGTTATCATTACTCAATAATAAAAAAAAAAACATTTTTCGTTTATAATTATAAAAGCTCAAATTTATAAAATATAGGTTAAATCAATAAATTTGCGCTCACACCTGTAACCCAGGGAGGTGGGTAGAAATGACATATTTTTCTTCCTGGCACACGTAGAGGTGCGATAGATCGCTACTTCTACATCTACGCAAATATGATCAACGGTTACGGGTGCTTTTTATATCGTCTTTCTTTAGTATGTTACTAATCTGATTGATATAAGTTCTCCTGGGACGT
>JWHW01031674.1:41013-70414 GCA_000931545.1 Papilio glaucus | reverse complement strand
AATATTGTAAAAGGAAGAATGCAAAATGGACGTGTCAGGAAATGGCGTGAAACTCCATTAATGTATGCCGGGCCCGACGGAAGCCAACCTTCATTCGACGTGCCACACATTTTCTGACAGTTTCACAGAACGACAATATTCGATGAACCAATGTAATTTGATACTTTGAATTTCCATATTCACTACTCCAATACTTACTAATCCAATAAAAAAAGCAATTCTGGATAGTTCCTAAATCAGTACCAATTCGATCTTTCTAGCATGGGTCTTGCGACAATTAAGGAATAGCTGTATAACTTTGAAGCTACGAAAGATTGAAATCGACAAGGAAATAATATAAAAATATCAATTTTTACTTGCATGGCTGTATGGTTCTTCTAATGAATAAATGGATGAAAGGTTGTCAACAAACATACAAAGTACTATATACTATAGCGTACTGTATACTATAGCGTAATAATGTAGTTAAAGATCTTACATTTTTTTAAAATATTTTAGTATTTTTTATATAAACACCATTTAAATAGTCCCACAAATAAATGGGTATAATTTTTAAGAACTCGAAAGTACTATTTTTTTGATATGTTAAACCCCCATTCTGGGGTATCGCCGACACGGTGGCATGCTTAACCTCGCGGCAAAAATCGAGCGTCACTTTTGAATGTTGAATTCACATGGGACGCGGTATCTGCAGGTATATGTAAGTTAATCTATCAATCTAGTAAATATAATAAAATCTATGTAGTACTTAAAGGCCTATTCGAAGTCGACTCTTTTCATTCTTGAAGCAAAACATTAAATTGGTCCCAACATTTTTAGCACTAGCTTGGTTTATAAGCTTGCGTAGCATGCGAGGAGCTTTATAATATCTGCCTTACTGTCTCTACCAACCAGAAGAGACAACAGACAACTTATTTAGAACTAGAATTTTGCACTTTGTAGTAAGACAAACAAGATGTCGGCCTCATTAGAGGAGCTCGGTCGCCTCGAGCCGTGAACATACAAAGTACCAGACTGCGAGCTGTGAAATTAAACCACGTACGGATCTAGATATGTTAGCGCTTGGGAATATAGATAATAGATAATTGTATTAATATAATTGTATAACATATGTTCAAAATATTCTTTCATTGAATCGATGACGGCTGAGTGGCATTGTTTACTTGCTTTTTTATCCCGCTGCTCCTCATCGTCTTTCTCGTCTTTTCGCTCTTTTAGTTAGGTCATAATTCTATTTTACAACACCATTAATAATGTGCACCTGTCCACATATTAATTTCGAAATTTAAGATGAAAATCTTCACTTACCTCCCGTAGAAAAGAAAATCAAATATAACGTAATTAAATGTACAAAGCTTTTGTCGACAGTGAAGACTGAAAAGTTTGCTAAGTACACAGAGAACCTTTGACAGTATTACGCACCACTAGACTTTTCGTATAATAATTTTGATAGATGACTTATAAGTGAACTATAAGTTGTAGTACAACTAAGTTAGTTTTATATTGACACTCGCACTAATTGACTATTAACTATTTAATAGATGAAAACAAACTCAAAGTTTGGAATTTCAACGTCTGTTTAATCTCCTTCTTCAATTCCTTGGTTTTATGGCAAATTTTTAATGACTTTATAAATTTTATTTTTATGAAACGTACTTTAAGTGCATTTTAGGCCTAGTTGAATTCAAAAAAATCTGGTCTGACACATTCTATCGTGGGTTTGGAAACTTCTAAGTAAAAATCAGATGGTCAGTCTAGATAACTTACTTTACAAACTATATGTACGTCGAGATTTAGTTTGTAAAAGTCTTCATCCTGGAGCATCAATTTATGTTTACGACACAACATTATCTTCCGACCAAATATAAAAAGCTGGTAAATAACGTCTAACGAAGCAGATTTTTATGAGCGATTTAAAAAAGTGGGTCACAAGAAACTTTTTACGTTCTTCTTCTTTTTACGTTCGGAATTCTTCTCTTTTATTGTTTTCGCTGTGTATTCCTAACAGCGTATCGTTCTACATTTTTGTTATTCCTTGGATATATAAGGTTATTTATTGTTTAATATTTAATATATATTTTAATGTGATAATTGAGACATGTCATTATGGGTCTGAGTGTTGGGCTGTTAAAGTAATGGATGAAAAGTGATGAGAGTGCATGCAGCAGAAATGCGAATGTTGAGATGGATTTGTCACACGAATGGATAAGGTACGAAACGAGTATATTAAGGGAAGTCTGAAAGTAGCACCAATAGTGGAAAAGTTAAGGAGCAAAGCAAAGGTTAGCATGGTATGGGCAAAATGAGGAAGAAAGAATGGCATGTGACAAATTTTATATATAAATGTGGAAGGATGTCGGTAGGGGTAGGCCTAAGAAAAGATGGATGGATTGCGTGCAACTGACATAATTAATAAGGGAGTGACGACTGTAATGATGGATGATAGATTGATGTGGAAGTCAAAAACCTGTTATGCCGATCCCACATAAAGCGAGAAAAGGGCAGGGAGATGATGATAATTTGTAAAATGATACAAAATTAAGTAGTATAAGAAATGCATCATCATTTTAATAAGAGTAGAAATAGTTTCTATATAATAATGCCACAAGTTGCCTCCAAGTTGATTCCTTTCCAAAATTATAATATATAAAGCCGTAAGCGCGTCTGCAGTTCCTCCTGTATTGCAGATGTCCATGCGCGTCGGTGATCACTTATATTAGGCGACGGCTCGTATGCCCCTTATGTTATGAAAAAATATCGAATATTCCAACTTTAAATTCCAATCCGTTTCAACATCAGGCGTCGCTAACTCGACAGATGTGACCGGCCCATTGCCACTTCAGCGTACTAAGAACTTCAAATATTGAAATGGAGACCACGAAAACGGGACCAGAAGTGTAGGGCGCCTTTCTTCCAGATGGACCTGAGGACGGCAGGATGTAGCTAGATGCGGTGCGCGGAGGACTACATACTTTGAAAGACCTGTGTCCAGCAGTGGAATGATACAGGCTGATGATCCTGAAACTTCAAATACAAACCTTTATCAGTTTGCGACCGACATTATACTTAAGACCGATTAAATAATCCTATTACAATTTTTAACCGGAGGTTTTTGTCATGAACACGAAAAACGGTTACCCTCGAAGAATTACTAAATATGATTTAATAATTGCTGATTCTACGCATATATCATCAGTTAAACGTCTTCCACTGCTATACGCGGGTCTTGCAGTCCTTGCAGTCCCTAGCTCCTTTGTAAATTGGACTTCCACAACCTTCACCAGATTTCGGTTCGAAAGGTCTACCCAAGGCATGTTTTGTAGGGCCGCCGTTCTAGAATATTTTGGTGCTTCAAAAGGCAATCTATTCAACCAGCATTTAGTCTGGCCCTTTACCGTTCACCGAATACAAGCTAACAAATAACTCCTCTTTATAATATAATTTAGTATAAAGTACCTACAGTGCTTGAGCTTAAGTACAGTGGGCGACAGCGAGGGGCACGGCACGGGGCTGGTCGCATCAACCGAACAATCCCGAGATCTGTGTGAGACCCGCGCTTGATTTTATTTTCGTGGGCATTAGTTTTTATTTTGCGATAACTAAGATATTCATTTAAATCATATAGTGCAAAGGATTATCATAATGTACATGAAATGCTTAAAGTAACCAACGTATTTACGTTGTTTTTTACGTCATAACATTACAAACCTTTGAAATTCACTGCTTTACTCTACTATAGTATGCATACCATACCTATTAACCTTACTCTTGAATCATTTTGTCTATTGATCAAAAGCGTATCAAAATCCGTTGCTTAGTTTGAAAGATCTAACTAAGGGAACAGTGAGCGGAAGCGACTTCTTTTAATACTATGTAAAGATGACTGCTAGTACTAAACCGATTCTTATCGGAAATAGAGATTATAAAATAAAAAGTATATATCCTTTTGTCTGCAAAATTGTGCTCCATTTTTTTTTGAAGTGCTCGTAATGAGAAATGCGTATAAGAGTCCCGGGCGCAATATGTGGCCGGAGCGAAATGAGGGGGAAAGTTCGCGAGAGGGGAAATTGAACGGAAGTCTCTTTGTTTAATTCTTCCCTGTAGAGACATTGAGAGCTGCGGCAATGCCTTCGCATTTAAATTGAAACGATTTAACAGTATTAAATGTTAGCTACATTTGTCTATAACGGAAAAATTCAAATAATTCGGGGTATGAAAAGCTTCGTCAGTTTTCAAATTTATTGCTTCATCAAGTCTTAGATACTTAGTACTTTATACAACTAAAGCCTTAAGCAGAGAACTGCGTATAAAATAATTACTGAAACACTAAAACACTTATACATGATGACAAGGCACCTCACTCAACAGACGCAACGCAGAATACCTCTACTTCACGTCTGTCTTCTGTGAGGTCTTGCAGCGGATGTTGTTGCTGCCTCTAACACTTAAAAGTATGTGGTTTTAACATCAGTGGTTTTAACTTTTGTTAAAGAATCTTGCTCAAAAATATAATATTATTAAATATAATCCGTATATGAACGTCGTACGTAACGGTGTCAAAACTTCAAAACAAAGTGGTCTTATAATCTTGTGAAATGAGAAGTTCCAAACTCATTAGATGCGACTCGTCCGCCGCCCGGGGCGAGGCCGCACAAACACACGACGCTTTGAGCTGGCCCGCCTTGTGTGGTGACTCTGTTCCTCCTAAATAAAACGTGACTTCTAACTTTAAACATTAGTAAATACTTCAAGTATGATGAAAAAAATAACGAATGAAGTTCAATTATATAACTGAGAGTAAGCAGATTATTTGAGCAACAAATTATTAGGTATATCATATTAAGTTTTCATAATGAACCGTCTATCTGGCGTGAGATCATGTCGCGAAACAAGCTGTCTGAAAAACTGAGATGACAATATGTATTCGGCAGTGTGAACCCAGGGTGATGTTATCTGAACTCACTGGCCTCAGCTAATTGTGAAATAGGGTGAATGTCGGCGCCTGCGCGAACCTTCACCGCAATTATGCATGAAAGATGCGGGACGTCTCATGCGAGACAACCCATACTACACATTCGTCTTTCATCTTACATCCATCATACAGCTCCGTGACGAAAAGCCGCGCTCACCTAATTTTGTACAGCAATCTCAATTAATCCAAATTTAATGTAATTATTTGAAATACAATATATTCAAGAATCCGAGTTTGCATTTATGATTTTTTTTATATAACAAGGTGGCAAACGAGCAAGCGGATCACCTGATGTTAAGTGAACGCTACCCATAGAAATCCGCTACAAGCAAATGTGTTGCTCATGCGTTGCCTACCTTTAATGGACAGAGGAGGGCGTAGACAGGCTGTAAAACTAAAGCCCCACGACGTAATATATTATTCGCTAGACTGAAAATTATATAGCTCTATTTTTATATATATATATATTTTTTACTAATTTGTTTTTTTAATGATGATGTAACTTTTTTGTTAGATATTTTAAGGTCTTATTTATTAATGTTATTTATTGATTGTAGCTTGAAGTAGATTTTGATACTTGTTTAAATTTAGAATATCTTTATAACCATGACCTGTGTAATTAGTCAATTACAAATAAATATGTATTTCTGTATGTATAAAACAAACTTGCATGATGGTGGTGATATGGTCGAATGGTGGAAAAGTCATTGGAACCGTATGTGGATAATTTTTACTATTGCTTTAAACCTACTGTTTGAATCAGTATTGAGTTGTTGACAGCCTGTTGATTCCAAATTGGTGCTTTAAAGAAAATTGACAGAACTGCACCTATTATTGTACGAATGGACCGACTTCATCCAAGAAAGTACCACGACCTCGTAGGAAACACATGTGAAGCATTTATGCTTCTGCGTTTCATCCCCTAACCATCCCTTAACCCTCTACATGTCCTTTATAAAATGAAAAAAAAAAAAAACAAAAATAAATCTTCAATATGTATTTACTTCAAGGAAATGTTATTGTTGTAATTTTTTTATTATTAAAATCCTACGTCGACTACGCCAACGCATGCCGCTGCGTCTTTAAAATTATTTACATTCGTTCCAAATGCTAAGTACAGGGTGTTCAGATATGGAATGTCGTTCTCTTATTTATCTTTACACTTTTAACAGGGAACCATGAAGAATTATCAACTCAAAACCATGTTAACTTACGACTTCTAGTCTTACGATTTCAAGATGAAAGTCTATCGATGTTAGAAACCAAATCAACAACTGTTATACATGGATTTAAGAGTTTTTAGAGCGCTTGTAGACGTGCGTTTTTTTTCGAACTTCGGACCGCGGTTACAATAAATGTGTGTACATTGCACCGGATACCAGTCCGGCGACCAATAAATACCAAATGCATCGCCGCCTATTATTCACGTTGTGTTGTCCGGCGAAAAAAACGAACGTCTACAAGTGCTCATACAAGTTCACTGCGGTACTAAAATATCCTTTAGTTGTTCATAAGAAACACCTATGTCGATATCGATATTTTTGTATCATCATAATATCGACATCTCTAACATCGATATTTTAGTTTTTAAAACATGTTTTTTTTCAGTCGCATTGGTTTTTTATATTAAATTATTTTTTATATCGATGTTTAGCTATGAAATACAAATCATCGATAACTATGCAACATCAATCATCTCTACTTACGATACAATATAAAATCGAGTCATGATTTTAAACACAAAACACTAGCCGATACTAATAATCATTAACACATTATGATCTTACTTTTATTATAATTAGTAATATAAATTCAGACTAACTTAATTTATACAATGCCTACTTAGTAAAATATCTATGTCTGAATGTGTTTTCTACTCTAAAGTCGATCACTTTTTGCGGCATTTTTGTACAAAATCGATAAACTATTGACTTAAAGGGAACTAACGATTTTCTTTTCTCTTTAAATATCTTTGTAAAAGTTAAATTCAAATTTTTATTGCTTTTCTTTTCTCAACGTGACATCTTTTAAATGCTACTTATTTAGACATCAATTTATATATATATAATGGTGTTTATATGTAAATTTCTTTCATATTGTTTGCATCAAAAAGTGAATACAAGTATGGGAGCATTAATTTTAAAGTTTTGTCATTACATTATCACATTATATCTCATTGCAACATGTATGATTAATTTCCTTATGCATAATATATTAATTTTAAAATGTTTTGGTACATATTTTATGTCAAAAGATGTGATATTAATTGACTTATATAATAAATTGTTGTCCCGTCTATTCCATCATCCATTTTACATTTTAAACACTATCGTTACAATCTAATTTAAGAAAATTCTTAATATATATTTTTTTCTTATCTTTTATTGAGTACATATTTATTTTAACGTCATAGTAAATTATTGTGGTACCTATTTGAAAACAGTTAACAGTTTGAAAATTTTGATACTGATATACAGTATGATGCAAAAGCCATTGGGAACAGATTCTAACCACCATACTTGATTTTGAAATGTTTAAGTTAATGACAATAGTTTTTCGTAAAATCTTTTCCTAAATGGCTTTATCTAACCATCCCAAAATAGACAAAAAAAAGGTAGCATGTCACTGTCATAGAAAATATCTTAAAAACATGGATGTATCTTCTGATTCTTACAATAGTTTTTGTTACAGATTGCTTACAGTAACTACGGGAAAATTATATTTGGAAAAAAACTACCTGATGAATGATAAATCTTACTTGGAATTGTTATAACTGATTAATCTGGGACATTTCGGTACATCTTGAGTTCTACTTACAATACTTACTATTACTTAGATAATGTTGCAATGAGATACTACCTCATACGATTCGGTCTGTAACTAAGAGCGGTGCTTGTTGCGGTTTATGGTCTGTACCAGCCGCCGGCCCCACCACTCCTCCAGATTAAACGGTCTGAAGTTAGCCAATTGTCGCGGCCCCAGCACCTCCTGGTAATACCGAGCGTCCTCGCTGCCTCGCTCTAGCTCACGTGTCACCTGCAGGTTTAATAAAATATCATGTTTGTAAGAGCTGCACTAATAGGGACTACTTTGTCAGGACCTAGACTCATACATCCGGTAATATCTGACCAAAACAACGGCAGAGCTCCGCAACAACAGCAACAATAAATGAGTAGGCTTGTTTGGGGATTATTGATAGCTTACAGACTGGGGTGAAGGAGCAATGTTATGGTTCTACATTTCATCTAATTAGACAAGCGTTGGCAAATCGTGATATAACTTTTTATTTCATAACGTGAAAAATTATGAATGAATAGTTAACAGTACAACACAAATTAAGTTAGGCACTGACTGCCTTGATATAGTCTTTTTGTTTGTATGCATTGATGATTGTTTGGATTAAGAATTTCAATCCAAAGTTGACCTTAGATCAATATCATCAATCATATTAATTAAGGTGCAGATTACACTAGTCAGTTAGCTATACAATTGTCTTGTGAAACTGCTAGGCTCATCTTGTGTATTATATGAATGAAGAGAAAGGACAAAGAAGCATTATCAATTATTAAGAGTATATAAAAGTATGATGTCAATAGTACACAGAAAAGTATTTCCGAGTTTAAGAAATATGCTATTTGCTAAGCAATGGCCTACAGAAACAATTTACTAGTATGACAATAATGATGTATCGACCATACCTTATTCCAAGAATCATAGATATAATTAATGAGATCATCGTGTTGATTGTTGTTGTTGTTATTGTTGTGAATTTGCCCAGGTGGCATCTGTGCTGGCGGACTGAGCCGGGCGCCATTGTGACCATTAGCATTGTGTCGCTTTCCACCACCCATGTGCGGCAAAGATCTGGGTCCGCTATTTACATAACTTGATCTGGAATTTTGTAACAGTAGAAAATAAGAATAAAACTAATACACATGCACACCACACACATTTGGCATTTGGTTGTAAGGTTACTAACTTACATAGTGATACACCTATCCTATATAAATCTACAATCATAAATCATTTAAAGCATATTTTTAATGATTTAAAATAATAGTTATATTTATGTTAAGTTTGGGGAACTTAAAGCAAAAAAGCATTCTGGTCTGTACAAAAGAAGTACCTTGAATATAAATAAGAATAATAAGAAGAATAAATATTAAGGACAAGGAGATATTTGGCATAAAAGTTATGACGGGAGATAAATAAAAGTTAAAATTTATTTACGAAATGTCTTTAAAAATACATTAAGAAATAAAAGAATGAACATTCATATTTAATGTTCACAAAAGAAATACACATGCAAGTCATAATAGTAGTAACTATGTAAAATGTTGAAAGTTTGAAAACTAGATGTTTGGTTAGTTATCCCAGGGTGATCCTTGTTGCTCTTTTTGGATGGCTGTGTTACGATTAGAGAAAAAAAGGAGGAAAACATATGTAACCTACCACTTGACAGTAATCTATACATATAATAAAAATGTAACCGATTGCTGTCTGTACATGGAAGATATTTGAGAAAAACTATTCATCAACACAATAAAACCCAAAACAATGACTATCAGAATTATTGTGCGTTTACCGTTAATCTCAGAAACGGCTTAACCGATTTGGGTGCAGTTTTCACTAATGTAATTGTAATTTAACTGTGCTACCCCCCACTTAACCCCACATACGCGGGAAAAGGGCAGGGAGATGATGATGAGGTTATGGTAGTATTAAGTTTAAGTAAACTTGCAGGGCGGGTGACACACCGGGGCACAGCTAGTAAGTAAAACCTTATTCCCATGGGGAAACATTCCATACCTATGCCGCAAATTCAGAAAATGTTTTCATGAATAAGGAATATGCTTTGTATTATAATTGAATTAAATATAAATAATGTAACATTGTAATATATATATGACATTATTTTATTTATATAAGACATAGCATAGTTTGTAAGATCATTGTTACTAACACTATAGATCAAAGTCTGAAATATATTATTTTATTTTAATATTTAGAGATCGAGTTAACGAAAACTAAGTACTATCAAAATTTAAAGGAATAATTGGAATAAAAAAATATATACACTTAGAGAAAGATTTAAGGACCTTGATAAGGACAGACAATCTACAGCTTTAAATCGTCAATATGACAACAGTCATTCTTTGCTCAGTTTAGGATAAAAATTATACGAAAATTAATTAAACCTAATACTATCTGTACGAAATTAATTAGTAAAACGCAATGCGGAAGCTGTAAGCGATTCTCTTTGTAGACAAAAGGGTACGCGGGAGATAAAAATATAAATGTAATCAGACATTATAAACTAAACATATCAAACATGAGATTTTATATTAATCTAAGCGGAACGAAACATATAATCAAAAGTGCACGCGTAATATTTGCAAACTAGACAAAAGTGATAAGTTGACGCTCGATAACGTGTCAATAAATGTACTTAATTAATAACAACTCGCTTATCAAGATAGGAATTGATGACACGTGGACATAATATAAAACACAGCAATTACCTTCTATTTATTTTTTAAAATAAGTATTACATGTGAAAGTGAGACATCGTAAGCGAAAGGACAATAAACCATCTTACCTCATATTTCTATCCATGTTAGAATTTGAAAACAACTCTGCCTTTTCTCCTTGTATTTTAATTATTATTTTTAGTTATAGATAACATGAAATTTACACTTATATCTAAGGATTTTACTTAAAAACTCTAGTTTTTATAAAGAAAGTTAAATAGACAGGACGCTACTCAGAAGACACGACATCATATAATTAATAGTTATATAGATGTCAACAATAGCACAGCTGCCTTTCCGCGCGTTTTTTCTATTGGCTGTTGATAAACAGCAGTTGAAAATAAACCAATGACTGATGTTTATTGCAGATGCAAACAGTCAATTCATTAAATGTAACCAATAAAACCTACAATATACAATGTAAATGTATGAAGACACAGAAATTGCGCTGGTGATTTAAATTGATACCACCGTTTTAGAATGGATTAAATTATTCGTTATTATTGTTATTTCAAAATCAAGATTTATTTTTCAATTAATATACGGTCCTTTTAAATCAGTAAAGAAACATTGTTAAGGTTGTAACTGTAACACATTTGTGACTCTTCTGGTTGTTATAAATGTTTATGGGTACTGAATTAGCTGAACCACTTGGTCCTCTGTCCCATTCCGCCACAAAAGATGCTGTACTGGTATTTTACATTCATCATTTTAATCATACAAATAATTTTAAATAAAAATGTGGCAACTTTGCTTGACTATTCGCTTATGGCTCAGGTTTATTTATGGTATCTCATACTCATACACAATACATACTAAATACTCTTTGGTTATTAGTTTGCAATGCAACAGAGCGAAATTTAGTTAATCAGATTATAGATAATAATAAACATATCATAAAGTCATCAACAAATATTAAAACGAACGGCTTATTGATGTAAAGCAACAATATTCAATCATGTCGGATAAGTTAGGCTTCGAGGAACTTCGGTTGAAATACAAGGTGCTATTGTAACCTACACTAACTTTTTTTACCATTTACAAATTCTTAATACTAATATTATTGCCTCTATTTTCAGGATATTTTGTCCAAAGCATTTTCCACAAACAACATCGACCTCTTAGATTCCTTCTCTAGAAATACTAATGAAGTTGATAGGAAAGCGGCGATGGATCAAGCATTTCGGGATAAACTTCTGGAGCTTCTGATCGAGAATCCTGACACCTTAGAAAGCTATGTTTCATTTTGCATTGAATCCTGCAGAAGGCACATGGTGACTCCCACCATGCCTGTTGTCTTATTAGGAGATATATTTGATGCCCTAACTTTAAATAAATGTGAGAAACTGTTTGAGTATGTTGAAAAAGGAGTCAATATATGGAAAGAAGAGTTGTTTTTCGTTGCTTGCAAAAATAATCTACTCAGAATGTGCAACGATTTATTGCGACGTTTATCCCGCTCTCAAAACACTGTCTTTTGTGGAAGAATATTATTATTTTTAGCAAAGTTTTTTCCCTTTTCGGAGAGATCAGGGCTTAATATTGTTTCTGAATTTAACTTAGAGAATGTCACAGAGTTCGGAGGTGACAATTCGAGCACATTGAAAGACTCTTTAGATGAAGAAATGGTGGTAGATGATGATAACTCCAAACTAATAATAGATTATAGCTTGTACTGCCGGTTTTGGAGTCTACAAGACTTTTTCAGAAATCCTAATACATGTTATAATAAGATTCAATGGAAGACTTTTGTTGTTGTAAGTTGCATATATCTTTTTCTTCTTCTCCCTTCTGTTTTCTCACCATTTTATATGGTGTTAGCACAGTAGAACCATACTGTAATAGGTTTTGGCTATAGTTTTTTAAAGCCAGCCATTTGCCTGACTACTTGGGCATGCATATGTAATATTAGTGTATTATTGATATAGTTCATATTGTTTTGGGGTTTTGTCAGCTTTTGATTTATGGTGATATTTGTAGTGGTCCGTTGGGGAATTGGGACGTAAGGAATTTTAAAGTAGATGCATATGATATTAAAAGAATAAATCTTTCATGAAATTTTTTAACCTTAACTGAATGCCAGTTTAGTACAATACGTGGAAAAAAAATTATATGGCAATTGCATGGCAAGTTTT
Organism: Papilio glaucus; assembly: GCA_000931545.1. Lineage (NCBI taxonomy): Eukaryota > Metazoa > Arthropoda > Insecta > Lepidoptera > Papilionidae > Papilio > Papilio glaucus. The sequence continues at coordinate 57,776 of JWHW01031674.1, read as the reverse complement.
TTAGTTTGTAGATTGATGAACAAACTACCCTTGGGGGAACATTGGGTGGACTTCAAAGCAAATGAGTTGAGGTCGGGGTTGGTTTGTTTTTGGTCATTACATATTGATGTAATTAAAATAGCCTTTATAACAAACCTTAGTGGCTTATGACTATTGACGCTATATTAATGTATATATAATTATTGTACCCAATATTTTCATTGTTAAATAAAAAATATGGAAAAAGATTAAGATAAATAAAATGTTCAACTTAGCTCCATTTTACCTGTAATTCTATAATAGCTACCGATCGAGCCGAGGCTCGTCCCTCTCGGGCACCCTCGAATCGGAATGCTAAACGCGTAATGAGTGACAGCCCAAGCCGAGGGGCCCTTGAGCCGAGTCATTTCATGGAGCATCCGTCGAAACAACCTAAGAGCTCGACGGCCTCCCAACCCGGTGGTAATAATAAAGTAATGGCCCGAGCCGAGGCTCCCTCTACGGAGGGAGCCCTCGAGCTAAGTTACTCTTAAAGAGGCTTAGGCTAGGCGCCCTCTGCGCCCTGCCGCCTCGAGCCCGGTGTACTGTTAATGCCGGCAAAAAGTGACCTTTCAGTCACAAAAAAAAAGCCATTTTACCTTAACAAAGTAAGATTTTCTAAAAATTACAGTGGTGGTAAAATTTTCATTATATTACATGCATCCCTTACCTTTGCCTATGACTTTCCTTATTAATGAGCATGTCAAATGCAACAGAATGTTTCAATTCAGATTGGTGATTTTAGAGATTAGCCATTCAAACTTATTTGCTTTATTATATTTAACATAGATTACATTTCTCCATCTTTTCAGCATTCAGGAAGTGTGTTGGCAGCATTCTCATCATACAAGTTAGAAGCGATAGAATTGCAAAAGTCAAAATTAAACAGGCTGAAAGCGGTCAACTCTGATGTTGAAATGCAAGAGTCAAACAAAGAACAGCACTATTTTGCTAAGTTCCTTACCAATCAGAAACTCCTAGAGTTGCAATTATCCGATTCAAACTTTAGAAGATGTGTACTTATACAATTTTTGATATTGTTTCAATATTTAACTTCGGCAGTGAAATTTAAAATGTGAGTGAAATAATTTAAATATTTAGAAAGTTTGTGTTGTTGTTTATATTTTTTAATAGAAATAAGTGCTGTCTTTTGAGGAAAATGAAACTTTTATAACATATTTGTGTTAATTTTAGGTTATGATTATTTATTAAATTTGCATTTCAGGTCTAACAGTACATTTAAGTTAGTTAAGATAGATGAATATATTATTTTATAAAAATTAAAAAGATACAAATTAGCAATCAGCTTACATGTTATGTTGATGGGTATGTTGGTCACAATATAGTATGTGGGACATGGGTGGGGCAACGCATGAACATTTACAACAATTAGTGAAGAATGTGTTGTCAAGTAGGTTGTAGAACTAGATATGGAAATGAGGAAAAGAGGAAGAGATATAAAATAGACATATCAGACAAAATGCAGAAGCATAAATATTTCTATATGGCGAACATGTACAGTAGCATGGTAGCATTTGTGGGTCTCCCACAATATACACCAATGATCTGGTTGATTTTACGGTACGGTAGTCCACTGTATGATGTGGCGGGGGCTGGAGATCAATCTTTATGGCATTCAAAGAACTATTGAAGAGAGAGAAATAGAAATCTTCTACTTGCATGATACTTTCCCAATCACATCTATGCATTTGAATCCAAAGATATACATTTGCATATAAATTTAAGAATTTATATTACAGGGAAACCCAAGAATTGAAAACTGTTCAAGTAGAATGGATAAAAGAAACTACAGCTCTAATATACCGTTTGCTGGGTGAGACTCCACCAGATGGTAAAAAGTTTGCAGAATGTGTGAAATGTATATTACATAGAGAAGAATATTGGAATAGTTGGAAAAATGATGGGTGCCCAGGTAAAAATTATGCTTAGATTTATTGTAAGAAAAAATATTTTTTACTAAATACTGACTATGGAGCAGTGGTGGCCCAGTGGTATAGGCCCCAACTTACATACTGTACTGTACTATATGTTTAGGTCGCGGGTTCCAACATAGGCAGGCACTTTACTTTGTGTAATTTATTTCATCACCACTGCTCCAGAACAGTGAAAGAAAACATTGTGAGGAAACCGGCATGTTTTAGAACCACCAAATTCAAAGACATGTGACATCTACCAACCCGCACAGGGCCAGCGTAGTGGATTATGGCCCCTTCCCTCTCTCTTGCAGAGGAGGCCTGTGCCCCTGCAGTGGGGAAACATACTAAAAAAGGCTGATTTATATAAATAAAGACTGACTTATTCATCATAATATCTTCGAAACTGTCGACTTGTAATGAAGTGACTCCACACTGCAATAAGCTAATGAGTTGCAAATGAGTTGCCTACGTTTAATTGACAGACATCCTCTGTCCAGAAAAGGTAGCAACGCATCTGTCCCCCTTTATCCCCTGGTAAAAAAAATATATATATTTCTTTTTCCTATTTATGGGGATAACTAGCAAAATGAAATATATTTTTAGATGGAAAAGGAGGAGGATTTGACTTGAGAGGGGTCTCCAGTCAAATCTTCCCCCCTTTCCATCCTTACTTTACTAGAAATGGATGGGAAGGGAAAGAGAAGTCGAATTAGGCCTCCAGTATCTCACTCATCAGATTAAACGTCAGAAGACTTCTACTTCAGGCCTGTCTTCTGTGAGGTCGTGGTATTTCACTAGTCAAGCCGGCCTATTCATACAACAGATGTGGTTGTTGTGGACTCTTCCACTGTTGAATATTGAGGGCCTAATATGTTTTATTTAAAAGAGGATACTGTTTGCTGTATCTGACTTAGTAAAATAATAAAATATAATTCATCGTAAACCTTTAATTTCATTGTACCCATTAGTTAATCTGTTTTTTTCTATCAACTTTTTTATATATGACAAAATGTAAGTTTGTTTTGATTTTTAGAATTTCAAAAACCAAAGGCTGCAGTGTCAGTTGATTCCACTGAGGAAGTTAAAAAGACTAAGAAACGAAGAAGGCCAGTGGGTGATATAATCAATGAATATAGAAATCAAAATAAATTCTACATGGGCAAGTATGTATTCATCCTTTCTTCATTAAGAAATGATTGAAATGAACAAGATGAGTTGATGAACTCCGATTTGATGCTATTTTTTTTTATGCAATAAGTTGGCAAGCGGATCACCTGATGATAAGTGAGCGCTACCCATATCCGCAACAAGCAAACGTGTCGCATATGCGTTGCCTAACTTAAATGGACAGAGGAGGGCATAGACAGGAATAGGGATATTTCCTTTTCCCCGTTAACCCCCTCCCCGTCCAATCCTCTTCCTGTTCCCATCCTATCCTTATGAGTAAAGGGTGGGAAGGGGAAGAGGACTGAAATTAGGCCTCCGGCACTTCACTCATCAGACGAAACGTAGAGTACTTCTACTTCACGCCTGTTTTCTGTGAGGTTGTGGTATTTCACCGGTCGAGCCGGCCCATTCCTGCAACAGATGTTGTTGCGGGCTCTACCACTGTTAAGCACTGCTAGAATGTATATTGCTGGTATGCTAAATATTATTTCCGAGGCTTCTCGTGTATGTCCAACCATCATCTTTTTGTCAAGTGATTAAACAATTATCATAAGAATATTTATTTTGCTGCCTTACAAAGTTAGACCACCAATGACAAAATGGTTTATATTAGGGTGTGCAAAACAGATAGTAGGTAAGTCCCAATCTAATATTCTAGGGTGAACCAAAAGCTAGTTCAAATTTAGGTGCTAAGTTGATAAATATTATTAAATTATTATTTTTTTCAGTAATGAACTCACTAAATTATGGAACCTGTGCCCTGACAATTTAGTCGCGTGTCGGACCAAGGAAAGAGATTTCATGCCATCGTTAGGTATGTGACTATCTGTGCATAACTCACATTTAATTTATACTGTAATATACCAGTGGTTGGGAATTTCGGTAACACCCAAGATGGTGGATAATGAGTGCTTAAATTAAAAGTATGAGATATTTATTAATAATCATTATTTACTTGACAATTTTAATGATTGAGTTATTTAACTTATTTAAATTAATGTAGGCTGAGTGCCACTCTTATATACTTACTTAATTACCTAGAATACTTTTTTGAGTTCTTTTGTCTGGTAAGACATGTTATCCCCATCCCATACTTTGCTTCCTTTCTTTACTTTTTAAAGGCGACCCTTCTGTAATTAGTATGGTCATTGTCGTTAGCTTTTCTAATGAGTTGTTAATGTTTGTGTAGAGTCGTACATGTTGTCGGATGCGGGCGGCGCTCGGAGGACCGCCAGCGGGGGCTGGGGCTGGCGCGCGCTGCGCCTACTCGCGCGCCGCTCGCCGCACTTCTTCGTCCACACCAACAACCCTATCGGACGCCTGCCTGATTATCTCGACGATATGGTAAGTCATCATCAGCCTATATCACTGCTGGACATAGGTCTTCCCCAGTGCCCGTTAAGTAGGAAGTGATAGATAGCTATTACCTCCAGGGTTACCCATACCGATGGGTATCTGAAATATAGGACCCCGGTCTAATTTATGATGAAAGTACGCATTTAAGACCATGATTATCATTGTACCCATTAGATTAAGATTCACGCGTATGTACGCGTTGTCACGCAAGGGTATAGCTGAACCTGCGTGACAAAGCGTAGCTCTTTGCGTTTCGTACGATGCTAAATTGTTATGATAAAATGCAGGTGAAGCGTGTCGCGCGCGACTCGGCCGCCACCGCCGCCGCCGCCGCCAGCGCGAACGGGGAAACACCCACCAATCATAATGACAAGGCGCCGAAACAGGTACGTACATTATATCAATGTTATATTACGGAGGGTTTCCACTGGCGTAAAATGTGTATCGAAACAAGCTTTCTCTCTATCTTTCTCTCTTAAAAAACTGAGATGACAATATGTTTGCGACAAGATTATACGTATACCGGTTACATAGTTACAACCAATCAAGACACTCTTATTGCTCACGTAATTACGTTTGTTAGATCGATACCACATACAGTTGTTATCGTCAATCAATAGCATAGATACACGTCAATCAATATCATATACCGATATTCGATACATTGATAAATAAATCATCAATCAACTTTCATCAGCTCCCCCTTCCTTCTCTAGGGAAAAGAGGACTAGAATTGCGCCTCCAACTCCTCACACTGTGTGTTTACTGAATTGTTGTGATGTCTGCCCATTCGTGCAACTTTTGTTGTTGCGGGCTCTATCCTAAACAAGCAATTGGCTTCAGTGACCTCCAGTGATCTGATCTTGCATTACAACTACAAGCTGATTCTATTTTGGCCTAAAGTAACTATGTGCCACACTGTGTAGATAAAAATAACTAAGTTTATCACTATTTTATTATTGTAATTTTTATTATTTTAGGAGCCCGTTGATGAGGAGGTAACGGAAGAGCAAATGGAAGCAGACCTCATCAAGGGCGCCGATTCTAACGACATTGAACAGGTAAGCTTAACAATTATATCATATTTATAGTAACTTGCTTTCGATGAGCAAAAAAGCAAAAACCTTTTTTTTCAACCAGAATGCGTTGCTAGGTTTTAAATGAATAATAGTGAGATGAATGAAACGGACACGTTCTACTTTGTACCAAATTAAAAGTTGATAGGAAATTCCACAACCTCACTAAATATAGGAATGGACACTTCTGTTATTTGTCTGATAAGTGAAGTGTCCAAAGTCCTCTCCTCTTTAACTTAAGCATTCTATATTCTTAAGCTTTTCCTTAAATGTTACAAGAGCGGGATATCTAGTTCTGTTGCGCTAACAACTTAGCAACGCATCTTCTGATTTCTGCAATTTAATTCATCAATGATCCAGCCTAAACTGAACCCTATTTAATATGGTTGATCGTATAGATCTGAGGTCAAATTAGGTTTACTATATTACGAACTTTCCTCCACTGTTTTAGACCGTGAGGGGATATAAACCTTTTTAGTGCACGCCTACGTAATAACAGAAATCTCTGTGCAAAATTTCAAGTGTCTAGGCTCAGTAGCTTGATGTGCGTTGATATAGCAGCAGTATGTAGATATTTCGACGGAAAAATAATAATATAATTGTGGCAGGTCCCCGATTCTACAGACGGTGTTGAGAGCGATGAAAAGACAACACGTTCCCGTGTCACGATGATATCACCGGCCGAATTAGACGCCGTCGCTACCAAGTTAATCGAATGGAAGAAACTAGCCGCCAAACTAGGGTACAAGTCAGACGAGATACAGTACTTCGAGACGGAGAACGCGACGGACGCGGCCAGGGCCAAGAATATGTTGCAACTGTGGTTCGATGACGATGAAGACGCTTCAGTAGAGAATCTCCTGTACATCATGGAAGGTCTGAAGTTGGTCGACGCCTGCGAAGCTCTTAAGAACGCCAAATGACATTCGCCCAAGCGATGCAAACTGCACAGGTCTAAACTAACTCAACGTTTGTACAACATGAACTGTTGACATGTTCTTTACCGCTGTGGTTGAATATTATACTTTATTTTTAATTTATCTTATGTTTTTAATTACAATTCCTAATAGTGTGTGTAAGTGTATAACCAACGTACGTAGCAAAGCAACACATAGACATCCTATCATTAAATAATATCTCTTTTTCCTTCTTTAAGAAGAAATCTTCTAAGGAAATTCCCTACTGACATGAGCCGGAGATTTTTTTTTCGTTTTGATGTACGGATCGACAAGGGGCCAGGAGCCGTGGCCGATATTTACCGAGCATTACCTTTTACACTTCATTGTAAATTATCAAATGACGTGTGTCATTAAATAAACCTTTTGGTAAATCGACGTAATAGTTGTAAACAGTGGTAAAGCTAGTACCAGCCGTATGGGTCGACGAAATAGCACCTCGCGTAAATTCGAGGCGAAACGAATGAATTGCGGCCTGTTGATTGAGGCGCTAAAAGCGGGGAATGGGGATTCCCTGCCGGCACTAACAGCCCACACGTCTAGGGGGGGACCATGTGGTTCGGTCTCCCCCTCTTTGGCGCGGAGGCCCCGGTGGTCGAAGCCGGGCCAGCTTGCGGGCGAACTTGCGTGTCCCCATCGGTGCGGGGGTATGCGTAACGCATTTTACCTGTCGTTAAAAAAGGCGCTAAAAGCCAGCCCCTAATCTACTTATTTACCTTATCCAAATAAAAAAAGGAGCTGTTGCACGAAATACCATGATCTCACAGAATACAGACATGAAGTAAAAGTATTCTGGGTTTCGCCTGATGAGTTCCAGTCCTCTTTCCCTTCCTTTTCATAACAAGGAAAGGAAAGGAAGCGGAAGAGGATTAGAGGGTGAAGGGGATGGATAGGAGAAGGAAATATATTTTACCTAGCCGTCCAAAATAAAGGTAAGAACGTTCTGCAACTCATTTGGTTATTGCCTATGGGTAGCGGTCACTTAATATGATGTTATCCGCTTGCGCATTTTTTTTTTTTTTATTTAGGTACACAACAGTTTACAATCATTACATACTTCTAATTAGGATACAATACTTAAAAACTAGATCACAAACCAAAGTGTGTGTACACAGCATAACAAAACATGTGTATAACCAATGAGATTAAAGTTTTTTTTGTATCAATAAAGGAGAAGAAAATAGGACAAAGTGGAAAAAACAGAAATTAATATATTGATGACTGCTCTTCTAAAAACGGTATATTTAGGATTAAAGATGTCTAGATCATGTGATGAGCCGTTGTAAAGACGATTTGCCACCTTCCATTATAGACCCGCATCTTGGAACTCTTCTGGGACAGCTCTTAATACAGAAGCGTTTAATCACGTGTGTAACTAACAGAATTGTTAGAGTAAAATTAATTCCTATGTTGAATTGTCCTATGAATAAATCAAATCGTTTTAGTCCGTAGTTTCCACAATCATTAAATTGAGTTGCAGGACTTGATGGGCGGTCTTCAAATGATGTTACTCTAAACTAGTGCGTACCATCTTTCGACCACATTGTGAATTAACATCAGGGGAGATCGTGGTCAACCGCTAAGTTATTAGATATACAAAAAACACTCAGTAGCCGGTTACTTTTTGTTATTAACTTATACATGTCGTGCAATGTTGGGCAAAATGTCCCTTGAAAAAAGAGTAGTATTAGTATGATACAAGTAGTATTTTAAATAATATATGAAAATACTAAATATATTAAATCGAATGGAACAAATCAGTATTAATTTTTTTTTATAACAAAAGAAGCAAATATACAATACGACATATCGAAATTTATGGTTTCCTTAAATTGGTTACGTTTGTAAATATTTCTACGTATTTTTACTTCAGCATTAAATATAAATGGAAAATATTTCCTCTATTGAACTGCGAAAGGAAGCTGAGGCGAATTAGATTTATAAAAGCATTAAACAATGTCGGCTGCTCCAAAATTAGGTATAACTTGCACGCATTTCCTCATAGCGGCTGACTCACGGCGTGCCCAAAACAGAACTTATTGCGTATAAAGTTTTTTTAATAAGCACTTTGATGAGCGAAAATAGTTTTTAAGGCGACGCGCTAAGTACTACAACGGCTGCGTAGTTTAGTTTGTAAGAGTGTAAATTTTCCAGTCTATCCTGACCCGCCCCACTGCCCCCTTCCTGTCGGTTCCAGGAAGGGAACGAAGAAGTTTCAGGCGTGTTCAGGCGCGTGGCGGTTCATCTTTGGCCGGACGCATGTCACCGCCGCGCCGCTGCCCGTGTTTACAGAATCGCGGAATAGTCGCTGCACCGAAATTAGTTTGAAACGAATACGTCAATGGGTAGACGGGGCGTGCTTAGATCGCGAGCGGTCGATCCTAAAATATTTATATTTTTATGATTCGATACGGGACTAGATATTTTTATATAAAAATGTAATGGCTAGCTTGTGTTGCGTGCGCACGAGTGCCGACGCTAGCCGCGCCTCCAGGGAGAATTTCTGGCTGAATTAAATGTAAGTACGATTTATATGCTATCCTGTGTGTTTTGTTCAAGAAATTTATTAATTTTATACGCACAGGAAATTTAAAATTATTACATTTTCTAAATTGACTGGATAGATTAGAAACCATTTGAGTTTTATTTAGAAGTACGGGGAAAAACTGCATACTTAACGTTCCTTTATATAGAAATGTAAATAACATTATTGTTCTTGTGATTATGTATAAAATAATTAATTTCAATGTGCTTAAAATCAAATGTTGTACACAAATTAAAGAACCTTGAACGAAATGTTATATTTTGTTTTAAAATTATAAAAATTAGTTCTCTTGCCATATTAACAGTACCGGAGATGTTAAATTAAGTCTTCTGTATACTTATTTTTCACAACAGCTCATTTTTTTTGCTGCGTCTTTGTGCACCCATCAGCAGAAAAGAGAAAACGTAAGGTACCGTGCATACGAACGAATCGATCAGGGATTTGAAGGGTGACTCCAGACGCCAGAGAGAAAAAAAGCTTAACTCCATGTCGTTGTTCTATCCCTTCCCAATTCGTCTATTGAGTAGGTTATTTGCTTTTGTGTATTTGACTTCGACTTCGATTTAACGAATTCCTACGTATAAAAATACCCATTAATTAATTATGTATGGCAGCCTTCGATTCCGTTCCTGTGAAGATCAAAAACCTTAACTCATTCATCTGTAAATATAATAAAAATGTAACTGATCGCTGTCTGTACATGGAAGATAAACCTTCATAAACGCAATAAAACCCAAAACAATCAATCTTAAAACTTTTGTCTGTTTGTCTATGCGTTTGTTACCGCTAATCTCAGAAACGGCTTAACCGATTTGGGTGTGGTTTTCATTAATGTATTGTGGTAAGCTTCACTTAACATTTAGTGTTTGTTTTATATCAATCGTATTCAAAATAAAAGAGTTATATCAATTTAAAGAACCGTGTCAAACATTTGTTTGATAAAAATGCTATAAAATACAGTAATATTATATAGATTATTACTGTTAAGTAAATAATATCATTTCGTTTAAGTAAACTTGCAGGGCGAGTGAAACCGCGGGACATACATAACTTTTTTGCGTCCTATTTTACCAGCGCACCCCTTAAACATTGTCTTGTCATCGTCGCAACTTATAAACTATTTGTCCAAATTACTTTAATCGTTAGAAATGATAAAAATATTGAATTTTGAGAGGAATTTATTTAATATTACAAAATGTACTTTGTAAACACAGTCTTCATTTTAAATGTGTTTATGGTTCACTTTTTTTCTTACAAAGGCTTCCGCATAAAATGTATGCTGTCACTGATCTAAACTGTTTAATAAAAACAACTTCGTAAGCTCTTAAGCAGGCCACGCCGATATAGCAATTCAATAAAACAACAATAGAATGGACATGTGACAATGACACAATCTAATGTGGCAACTTATCGTTTACTAATTTACACAATTTGTCTTTAAAATATATATAATATTCTGATTTATAAATTATTTATTATTACGAAGTCCCATCAAAATCCGTTTGGAATTTTATCTATAAAGTACTAACAAACATTCATACATCGATCCATCGTCACAATCTTTTACGTTTATCAGAAGCATTAGTAAAGCTTTGCGAGAAAAAATCTGCATTTACGTAAACTACAAATGAATGATGTTTACATTATAATAGTCATCACTTGTCTTTTGTTACTACGTGTCTACTTTTCAACAAGATTACATACATTTAACATACATTTATCGCATGTCGTGTAACGTTTGTTCGTCTTTCAAATCATCTGTCATCTTATTTATTACAGCAAGAAACCTTATTTCATTTAGGACGATAAACCGTGTATTTTATATTGTTTCGGCGCTTATAAAGTTGTATCAATTTATGATTTAATCTTTTCATTTTAGTGAAAACTTAAACCGCGTTAGACGATATTTGTTAGGGGAAAATGTTGTAGGTTCACGTGAACAACATGCTCAACATGCAACAGCGTATTTAAAGTTTCGACGAACTTTTTGTTTTATTTTTATTCATGCAGTCAATTTTGAATTTTATTGTTAAATTACAAGGGCTTATTTTTGTTGATTATTTATTTATTTAAGAACGATTGTCGCACCTTCCCACCTGTTTTAAGTTTTTACTCCCAGTTGTCCTTATGACTGTTTTTTTTTTTTTAATTTAAACTATCATCTGTGCCTTTGTCTTGGTAAAAAATTGGGAACAAAGAGTTTTTAGTATTTAGCATATGCAGTGTAAATTTCAGTTCAGTAGATTTATTGGTCGTAGAGCACTTTAAACTAAAAATCTTTACGCGAATAAAGTTGGAAGATATTTTTGTAAGCCGACGCGCCGGGCACGCCAGACCATAAACTTTTTACGATCATATGATCTCACTAAATACCAGCAATCAGATATTTAGATGAATCTTGTTTCTATACTGAATTCCATATTGATACATTGTTTTTGATACAAAAAACAACATACGACGTTAAAGTCAATTTTAGCATTCAACGTTTTTGTTGTTGCTTCGGTTTTTAAGATAAAGAAGAGAATAAAAACTTACTAACAGTGGGTCACACTGCCAAAAACATTCACAAAATATACTGTCATCTCAATTTTTTCAAAGAGATAGAGAGAAAGCTTGTATCGAGTCATGATTTTACACCACTGGAAGTCGTGTTATGCATATTTAGCATTAAATGTCCTTTTTGTCGTTTCGCTATTTAAGATAATAGATGAGAAAAAACTTTAAAAGTTGTATTTATAGTAAAAATTAAAATATACGCTCACGCCCCTAACCCAGAGGGGTAGGCAGAGATCATGGATTTCCCTTTGGCGCGATCCTGGCACACCTCTCTCGCTTCTTCTATTTTCATACATCTACGCATACATGCTCGTCGGTTATAGGAGCTCCTTATATCGCCCTTTTTTAGTAAACCGCTAATCTGATCGATATAAGTTTTCCTGGGGCGTCCCCTACCAACACTGCCACTCACTTTTACAACATAAATTTACAGTATTAATATAATATATTGAAATGTAAATATAAGTTTAGCTTTGCATTAAACAGTGTATGCGAGGACCAAGAGATAATTAGTGTTTATAAAGCTGAAGAGTTTTAACGCACTAAACTCAGAAACAACCGATCAGGTTTGAAAAATGCTTGTTCCATTGATAGCCCAATTATTAAGGAAGGTTATAGACTATTTAACATCCCGGTTAGGAGCCGAGCAGAAAGTAGTGGAGTGAAACCGCGGGGAACGGCTTTTAGTGTATAAAGCTTTGGGTTTCATAATTGAATTTTATTTTGTAGAAATAAATTGATAATTTTTTAAACCTTCGTCAAAAATACGCAATGACGTTATTTTATTTCATATTGTGTTTTAAAAGTCGGAGTAGATAATCTTAAGTATATAATGTAGATTTGTATACTTTTTATGTCGTTTCCTGATTTAAAGATTTGCAACAACTTCCAGATTTAATCTGTTCGTAAATCAGACTGCAAATGCACTTTGATGCTTATTTTACAACTGGCAACACTGGCGCGAAAATAGGTTGATTATAGCCAGGAAGTACTCTCACAGAGTGCCCTCGTAAAATACCAATATAATTATACCGTATTAGATCTTGCAACGAGTTATGGCAACTGTGGATATTATTATAAGTAATCGGAGATTTAGCTTATATTAGCTTCAAAATATGGACATGGAGGCATTTTGATATCTTATTGAATAATTATAATTTAACGAAAAAGTATCTAGTTAAGTAAAAGAAAGTTTTTAAAATTTTAATTAGTTGGTGTTATCTTCTACATATACATAAAAATGAATCTTTTTATCCCTTGGTAACGGCATTACGCGTGAACGGCTGACCCGATGTTACTAATTATTATGTGTGTTATTGTCAAGGGAAGGTTCTAAAAGAAAAAATTAAAAAAAAAGCGCAGAAAATTATATTAACTTTTCGAATTTTTAATTAGCGGCTTTGACATAAATCGTTTTAAAGTTGACGCGATTGACAGCATACAAACTAAACTATTCCGCCGGGTATTAAGAATGTTGTGTATCATCAAGCATTCGAATAATTATGTTTTTAGATTATTTAATTCAATATACAATATAAGGCGGGACAACGTACGTGGTTAGCTAGTTTACAATAAGAACTGGCCAAGTTAATAACAACCTATTAAAATAAATATAATATTGCATCAATTTTCAATTTCAAATCAGTCAAGAACTATTCTTGTAGTTGGCAATTAATTGTTTCTATTATAGACTAAAAAGGAATCAAACATACGTTTACAAAATCAGTGTGGCGGCGTGGTGGAAAACGTACTGACATATATTTATATAATACTCGTACAATCCACGGATAGCACGACAGTTAGAAGCAACCATCATAAAAATGTATGTTTCTTAATAAACATATATGTACGTTTTTTCCTAAGGTAGTAATTGCCAGGCACGATTTCGTCATAAAACAACACAAATTAGTGCATACGATAAAATTATCTTTTGAAGCAAACCCTTTTATGTGCAATAAAAATGCAATGTTTATTATTCTTTTACGTTTCCTGACGTGAAATTAAACGTGCCAGTTATACTATTTATGTTAAATTTTCATGATGAAATAAAAATAGCAAAAAAACGGACATCGTACTGTATATTTTACGATGTAAAGACAGCAAATGAATACATTATTCCCGTGAGTTCTTTTAAGTTTGTTACTGAGCGATATCTACACCGTCCTATAAAGTATTTTGATATTCTTTCTCCACATACATTTTTAATCCTTCATTGTCCATTTCAATATAGGCATATCTGATGCCTACTAAAGTCAATTAATATTTTCAAATTAGGAACTGACATTTTGTGGTGTAACGGTTGGATCACTTTGAACGTTCACATGAATTCCGGTCATTCGCTTCTAACAAAGCAACGTTTCTAAATCACCTAGCAAATACCCAATAAACAGACAAAGGCAACAGTAAACCTAGTTAGTAAAATAGTCTACGGTCTACGAACTCCAAAAGGAATCGCGTCTATGCTTGTTTTGTGGCGGAAACTTTAACGACTCTGTTTTATTTTCTTTTCTCGTTCAGCAACAGACTAAAATATTAAGACAAGTCAATATATGTATATATCACAAAAAACTATATTTAAATTTACTGAATTAAAACAAAATGCTTACTTAAAAATGTAGTTTTAAGTAATTAAAAAAAATCTTTAGTTAATGTATGTACAGGAATGCAAGTTACTATGAATTACATAAAAAATCCTGAATTACAAATCGGGCAACTGTATATAAACAGATCACGTATGTGACAGTTGTACTACACAATAAAAATCGTAGACTCGTAGCGACCTTAACGTTCGCAGCGTAGCACCTACAGCGTAGAAGTTTTTGATACCATTCGCTCTACAAGAAACCGGTCGACATGAAAAATAAATCTTGGAGCTGTTAAAAGTACAACCGCATGACCCTTTCTCCACTTTTCCCTATTAAACCCACTGTGACTATTGTTATTGTTAGCTATCCCGTACGACTGGGGACCTGCTAGCTCGTTTGCGTCCTTCTACAATATAAATGTGTAGCCTACAATCAGGATTTTGCGTTTTTAAGATATAATAACTTCGTTGAAGAGTTCCAGTTGTTATCCTTTTCGATGAAGCCAAATGAAAATGGTAAGAGCAATTTTTTACGTGAAAGATTACTATTAAAGGACTCAAATGTAACGTAATCACATTCGAAGTACGAAATCCAATCTATAATAAAACATCTATATTTGAAATCGCTGCGGTTAGTAATAAAGTAAAAACTAGGCCATAACGCCGAACCTAATGTATAATATTGTATATACTTTTTCTATTTACATAAACACAGCGCGCAGGCACCATGTAGCCCGAATTTCAGCAGCCCATTTTTCAGGCGGATCTCAAGTTGTATGTATATTTTAGTAAAGTGGAACACCGACCGTGGATATAAACATTTCTATCCAATGAATCTACTTCTGTGCACATACATTAATCAGTAAACAACACATCCTAAGTCGGTTTTGATCGGTTGAGAGATTAGATTCGCTAGCCATTTTTACGTTTTTATTTAAATTATTGATTTATCACTATAAATTATTTATATCATTTTCAGCAGTCAAAAGCAACAAAGCAGAATAAAAGGCAGGATCAACAAAATATTGGTCTTTTGCCACCCTCATCCAGTGGACTGACATAACTTTGACCAGATTGAAAGTCAGTGACCAGGTGATTAGGATAAATTGTACTAATCTGTTACGATTAGTTTAGTTATAAATTGTATTTGAAGACTATGCTGAATTCAAATCTTATTAATGATTAAAACAAGATGTTGTTTTGGAGAAAATTAAACAGAGTAGTTAAAAGAGTATACTGAGAGAACAGTGGTAGAGCCCGCAACAACAGTGATAGAGCCCGCAACAATAGTGGTAGAGCCCGCACCAACAACATCTTTTGCACGAATGGGCCGGCTCGACCGGTGAAATACCACGACCTCACAGAAAACAGGCGTGAAGTAGAAGTACTCTGCGTTTCGTCTGATGAGGGAGGTGCTGGAGGCCTAATTTCACTCTTCTTTCCCTTCTCACCCTTATGGATACCTCAGGATAGGATGGGAACGGGAAAAGGATTGGAGGTGGAGGGGTTAAACGGGGAAACGGAAATGTCCTTTTTCCTGTCTATACCCTCCACTGTCCAATAAAGGTAGGCGCATCTGCAACATATTTGCTTGTGGATGTCTATGGGTAGCGCTCACTTAACATCGGGTGATCCGCTTGCTCGTTTCCTTACCTTTTGTTTACCTTTTTCATAAAAAAACTATTAAAAAATATTCAGCCTAATAGTCTAATGCTATCTGTGCCCCGCGGATTCAACCGCCCTGCAAGTTTACTTAAACGAAATGATATTACCTATATAACAGTAATAATCTATATAATAGTACTGTATTTTATAGCATTTTTATCGAACAAATGTTTGACACGGTTCTTTAAATTGATATAACTTTTTTATTTATAAACCGATTGAGATAAAACAAACACTAAATGTTAAGTGAAGCTTGCCACAATACATTAGTGAATACGGTTAAGCCGTTTCTGAGATTAGCGGTAACCAACGCTCAGACAAAATTTCTAAAAATGATTGTTTTGGGTTTTATTGCGTTTATGAAGCCCCCCCGATAACAGTTTTTCTCAAATATCTTCCATGTACTGACAGCGATCAGTTATATTTTTATTGTATGTATAGATAATGACGTTTATTGGCGGATCCAGTGGGGCCCCCAGAACTCTTTCATCAAGAATGTTCAACTGACTTTGATAATTATTATTCTAATCAAATTGAAAAAAGTGTGAAAATGATAAAAGTCAGCATTGTACCTTGTTCTGATTTAAACTATACAAAATGTTATGTGATATGCATTTTTAAAATTCCCATGTTAGTTTTCTTGACTGAACGGCATTACGGCATTTGATATTGACACCTACTAAACTCAGTGAGGGCGATATTATTAATTATTAAGACATTACGTTAAGATATACAATTTCTTCGAGAATCGAGAAGAAATATAAGAAACTCGATGTTGATATATTTAAAAGTAGTATACATGTCAAGCTGCGGTTACGAAACCAATAAATTTGGCATACCGCGGACTTAGCTTATTTTTTTATTTCGTCTCAAATGTGACATTAATAGTCCATATTGCGTGGA
>JWHW01031674.1:17079-36320 GCA_000931545.1 Papilio glaucus | reverse complement strand
CCTCTATCACGCAGCGTAGTTAGACCTCCTACCGCCAATCGGGTCAATGATGCTGGAGGATCCATTGTACCTAAAACAAATCTTTATGGAGATCCATGGACGCCATTAGCTGAAAGACGTCCACTTATAATAATGATGATAATTTTGACTTGTGATCTTTTTTCTTGACTTTTTGATGGATACATCTGTTCATTGTATCAATTGTCAAAATGCAATATCAATTTCGGTCTAAGAAAAGTTTCCTGTAAATTTAGTTGAACAAATTAAACAATACAAACATATAAATTATAAAATATTTAGTATTCACAATTACTATAATAACAATTGCCAAAGAAAAGCTCAATGTCAGACAAAGGGGCCAACCACAACATAATGTATTGACGTCAAGAGATAAACTACAAATAATTTGCTTTATTGTAGCCAAAGACGAATTAATGACACCCAGAATATAAAAAATATTCTGTTTTCAATTCATACAAATTATGTATTTCCCTCTTTCTGTCTCTCTCTCTCTCCCTCTCTCTCTCCCTCTTCTTTGTCTAAATTTTATACCTGTTTTGATTATACGCAACACAGCTATTGTAGTCGTTAATCTATAGTTAGTAGGTCGGTTGGTGGGCCCAACAATTTCAATACTTTATATCGTAAACCAAAAATGTTTTATATAAATATTATTGTGCATATTTGAATATAGTGACAGTGATAGACCCCGCGCTGTGTGTCGAGCGACTGGGCCGGCTTAACCCGTGAAATACCACGACTTCACAGAAGACAGGCGTGAAGTAGTTTTCCACTTTCTTCCATAAGAAAAATATGCGCTGATAAATGGTGAAGTTAGTATAGTACTTTATAGTTATTTGCTTTCCTTGAAATAATGAAATATCTGTAATATTACTAAATAATTGACCAATAAACCACATCCCTGCAATAACCTAGCGTAGTAAAACCTGATTATTTTACGACACCGACAAAATAAATATAAAATGAGTAACAGGGAAAGAATAGACTTTTTATAAATAACATGTCTCGTTGGTCGGCAGTGAGCATTTTATTATGATGGACATTGACGTCAGAGGCGGCCAAGTGTGAACTGGATGCATTCCTGCCGGCATTGATGACGTTTCTGGATTACTTGGCTTTCGGAAAAAGGTCATTAAACTGTTAGCTTGCTAGATACAATAGTGTTTGTTTATTAGCTAACCTAAGTGCACATTGGATATAGATCCTAACTTAATATTATAAATGCGAATGTGTGTTACGATATAACGCTTTTATTGAAGTATAAATTGAAATTTTATACGCGGAATCATCTTACAAAAATGTCCAGCGTGGAAATAAGGAACAAATGCGAGCAAAGGCGCGGGAAACAGTTAGTGAGACATATTAAATATGACATTGTCAATAAACATCAGGAGAATACGCTCTTGTTGAGCACGAATTTAATGAACTTTTGGTCTGTCAATCCGTTTAGGCTACTGAAGGGGGCAAACATATTTTCATCTCAGTTTTTTCACAGAGAAAGAGAACACGTTTTATGTAAATGTTTTCGGCAGTGTGAACACGGTGTTAGAATGTTTGTCAGATTATGTCATTAAGTACCTACAAGTTTTCACAGCTCTTTAGCAAACTTAAATGATGACCGTGTTTTTTATCGTTTTCTAAATATTTTATCTTCAAAATCTAGTTTTCAGACCATACAATTTTCCATCCTATTGTTTATATCAAATGTTCGCGTGGTCTTTTGTTTAGTAACGAAATCGAAATTTTATAAAACAGTCTGGAATATAAATTTGTCAGTACAAAACCTACGCTTTCAAACGAATCTCTCGGCTATTTAGAGACTGGCCTTGCGTTGAAACGCCCTCCCCCTCCCCACCACTACAAACATCGAGCAATGAGAACATAAATGCAACGCTGAATCGATTCGAAAACGAATAAAAGAATCATGTACGAGCATTCCAGCACCTGTGTAATCGAGGTACTTTTGGACTAAGTCCAGTTTCCAGATAGAAGCCGATTGCCTATTCTAATTTTTAAAAACTAACTTACATGATGTAGGCTAAGAAATAGTAAGCTATGAGCTCCTTTAAGAATTATGTATCAATTTGATTGTTAAATACGTATTATATCAACACAACTATGTAAACTACAAAATAAAATAAAATCAAAAACACCTCATGAGATGATTTATAGTACTCCTTCTTTGTTTTAAGGATTACGATCTTCTTCAAACTCTACGCATTCTTACATCTCTTGAAACTTGTGTAAATGGGGAAAAAATAACCTTATTCCTGTCTATGCCCTCATTATTCTATGCCCTTATTCCTGTCTATCCTCTGTCATTGTCTGTCACTGTCCTCATTGAAGGTAGACAACGCATCAGCAACACATTTGCTTGTTGTGGATGTCTATGGGTAGCGCTCACTTAACATCGGGTGATCCACTCGCTGGTTTGCCACCTATTTTCCATAAAAAAATCCACAATGGTGAAGATACTCACTTGAAGTATCAAATCAGAAATTATATGATCTTCAACAGCATTTAGATAAATAAGATACTGCCGTATATTTGCTAAAGTGGTACTGATACTGCTCATAGAACTATTGTCAGATCAGCGTGAATTATGAATAGGTCTACCACAATATGGAACCGATTATTTGGACCTGGCAACATTATATGAATGTTCGCTATTGGTTCTATTGGTAGTATGAGATTAAACGTAGATACAGGGATCTTCAAATATCATGCAACATTGTTTCGTCTGTTTCATTGAATCTGTTCCATCGAAAATATCTTTTTAGAGGAGTGTTGGCAGAATCCATCGCGTCTGTGAAGTTAGCGGTGTCCGAATGAATCACTCTGAGCCGCCCACCGCACGCAATCTACGTCATTGCGAGGGCTACTCGAATCTAAAACTAGACGATTTCAAATTTGTATCGATATTATTTTGGTTTAAATTATAAATTGTGTTTTATACACATTAATTTATTAAATCGAATCGGGTGTTTTGATGAAATTTGCCTGAATCCTGTACGAATTAAAAATAAATAAACTTAAATTTAACAAACGCCAACATTCAAAATGAAATGTCGTGTCCATCGTCTCCATGTGCCTTTGCTCTATCCATATAGAAGGCGAAGGAAGGAAGGAAAGGAAGGATATGAGTATGTATGTTCCCTATAGACTCCAAAACAGCTCGACCAATCTATGAAATTTTCAGGAAATCTTCAGATTAGCCCGGCGGATGAACCTGTGAGTTTGGTAGCGATCGGATAAACATAATTAGTACTACCCGGGCGAAGCCAGGCCGGATCACTTGTCCTAAATAAAGCTGCTTTCCAGTAAAATTTATTGAATGGCGTATTATACAGTACTGCGTTGCAAAGCGACGACGTGAGCTAAAATTGTAAAGCAATTTTGTGACATTCGCGACGCAGTATAACAGATTGGTTTTTACTGACAGATGTTGACACAAACGTCCTTTGAAACACATTCTATGTTTCAACAAATCATTAAATACTGTATTTAATTACCAAATAGTTTTATTCGTAAGATATAAACAACATAATGTTGAGTATTTTCTCAGTTGCCACCTCTATACGGTTGTGTATAAACAATGCGTATAATACTAAATAGTATAAAACCTAAGTTATAATTTATTATTTAAAAAAAATACTGCCTGTACCCGCGATTTCACCCGCTTTACAATTTAATTTCCGACAATTGTCCAGCTTAACCTGAACCCTATTTAAAATGATTGATCATATAGATCTGCGGTTGAACTTACGCTGTATTACCTTAGATTTCTGAGTGCTGAACTAAAAAAATCTCTGAGCAAAATTTCAAATCTAAACGCCCAGTAGTTTGGGCAGCGCGTTGATATATCTATCAGTAGGTTTCTTCTTTTATATGTATATCTATACAGAACATAGATATATAGATATTGAATTGGAATAGAATGAAATGGAAATGGTCAAGTGAAAACCAATGGTGGTGCCACCAATGGGACGCAAAGCAAAACTGTAATAAATTCTTTTAAATCTATCGTAAATGTCACGCAAGTCTTTAAAATGTCACAAGTTCCGTTCCACGGTATACATTTGTCTATGATTATAATTTTGGCGGGCTATAAAAGTGTCCATGTCGATAGAGGCAGGTGATAAAAACGCTTTGTTTTCTCTAAAATATTTTATAACAGTGTATTTTCGTGCAAAAATGTCATGGTACGACTAATAAAATATTGTTTTAAAACCACAGAGCAAATGCCGCATCTGGCGTGTTAACGTTTAAAGTAACAATTTATGCGTAATTTTGGTTGAAAAAACGATATACTCTTTTGTGTGACTTTAGTTTGACTTTTGAACAGTTCTTTAGTGGTTCATTTGTAATGAAATATTTGTATTGTATTTTATGAATTATTTTCTTGTATGTTTATACTAATGATTTTTGCTATATTAAAATCTTGTATTTAATTCATATGGAGATGTATTTTTGTGTTGTTTCCTAATAAAATATAATTTGTGTTTCCGGTTTACCTGAATTGAATTCAAGATGATATACTTTATGTGTACTCCGTCGTATTGTTTTTTGTATTTTTTTCCGTCTTTTCTTTCATCTTTTTTTCTATCTTAAAATATTTCCTATGATTTATGTAGGTATCTATTTTAATTCAACAAAAAGAAAGTATAATTTTAAACAGTACTTAAAATAGTTTTTGAAGTATTATCAAAGACGCACATAAAAATGTATGCCAAAGATTTCCAGATACTCACTCAACCTTTAATTGCTCGGCCAGTGGAAATTTACTTTGAGTACGTTGACGCAAAGTCATCGTACCAGAATGTCCGGCAAATGGAGACGTTATGAGTATAAAAAAAAAATTACTATATATTTTGTTAGAAGCATTTATTAGTTCTGTTTCATTCAACATTTATAGAATACGATTGGAAATATAGAGAGACCAGCGTTCATTTTGGTGTACCTTGAAATTCTTTTCTCGGTCCTACATTATTGTTCTCAGTGAGACAATCCGTAGCATTAGTATTTATTTTTTGTTTTATAGTACCCTATCTATTTTTTATCTTATGTATCTTTATAAATAAATTAAATAAAGCAAAAGTCTAACTTCAACCTTAACCCAACCAGTGGTACTAACCTAATGATAGTTATAACCTACCTGCATTATATCGGAGTTATTATGAGTCAAAGGATTTAATGAGAGAGCCTATCACGAAACAACGAACACAAATATGAACAATGTTAGATACTTGTTTTTTATATCCTGGAAATCAAATTCCAATTGCATTACTTAATAAATTCTGATTCGCCTGGACTAAGCTATGCTTCTATGTATTTATAACCATCAAACATTTTAAATGTATAAATTGAGATCATATAAACTTAAACTTTCGTGGTTTTTGTATAAGTACAAGGTTCGTAAGAAACGGGATTCTTACCACGATTAGCCTTTTTGAGCTCCCGATATTTCGGCACAGTTGCATGCGCCATGGTCACGGGCTGACTGGAGTTATGCGGTAGCGCGAAAAAATGTTATTGGTAGCCGTATCGATCTACCTTTTTTTTTCTAAGTGGTCGCAGAATTAGAAAAAAGGTTTACTAGATCACCTTGTGTTTTAAATTTTTAGAGAACCACTGTTTTTTCTAAATATAAAATTGCTTGAACTAAAAAACACAAGCTTGTTTAAAAATACAAAGACTGAGCGGGTATCGAACCCAGACATATGTAACGCATTGATACCAAGACGCAAACTCCGACGTCCTTCACGGTTAGCAGATCGCGAGGATATTTACATAAACAGTACATTTTGTTTACGTTATTTCTGGATAACATACCAACGCGCATGAAATTCCGTTAGCTTTACAAACTACAAAATATCGCGTCTTGGAACAATCTAATGTAAACGAGGGCAAGCTTTGATATTATAATTGTAACTACGTTACATGTCCTATGTACTCTTATTTCTATTCTTACTCTATTTCTGTAAAATAAGAAAAAAACATGTATTAAAACATATTAAAGGCCAAAAATAGAAGATGAGAGAACTTCAAAAGGGAGAAGACAGAAGACAGAAAATGAAAAAAGAAGCGAAAGTTCTTCATAAAACTGTCTTTTTCCGCTTTGCTGCTGATGCGTTACCATATGTCAACAGCAAAGTGAAAAGGTCTCCTTTATGAGAACTTGCTCCGAGATCGACGTCCTGTGAACATGGTCTATTAGAAGTAAGCACTGAAGAATTATCGGGCTGTTATAATTACTACTACGTTCAGGGTAAGACTTTTACCAGCGGTAGAGCCCGCAACAACAATCTGTTGCACGAATGGGCCGGCTCGACCGGTGAAATACCACAACCTCACAGAAGAAAGGCTTGAAGTAAGAGTATTTTATATTTCTGCGTTCCGCGTGTGCTGAGTGAGGTGCCGGAGGCTCGGTGTCAGTCCCCTTGATTGTTCCTTCCCATTGTTTCCTGCAAAGAATTGGACGAATATTAGAAGGAAATATCCTTTTTACTTCCTGTCATCCCCTCTGACAATAAAAGATATGCAACACTTCTGCAACTCATTTGCTTATTGCGGACGCCTATGGGTAGCGGTGAAAGTGAAAGTGGCAAACGAGCAAGCTATGCTCGTTTGCCACTTTCTTCCATAAAAAAAGAAAGGAAAATGCTTTTTGTTGATTTTCCCCCCTGAATTATCCATGGGGATCAAACAACCCAACCAAAAAAATCTGTGCAGACGGTCTTGAGTTATAAATGGTGTAACTAGCATGACTTTGTTGTTTATAGTGTATAGACTAATGGTGCAAAGTGGCTCTGATGTAGTAGCTACTGTAATATAATATGAAACGATATTTATTGCCCCAAATGGTACATGATCTCTTATCTTTCCATATTCTGTGTATTTTTATCTGTAGAAATATGTCCATGAAATCGTAGGTTGAATCCTCCATCCGATTATTACCTTGAACCATTTTCTAGCTCTAGCTTTGGAAGTGTAATTGCAATCGTCAAAATAAATATGAGTAAGTTATTTCAATAATCTGTTAATAATAAAAAAAAATATAATAAGAAAAGACTTTGCTGTGCAGCTCAATAGATGATTCCAGCTACAACAGGAATCATGATACCGTAATTTAGCAAGCTTGCACGCAACAATCTCGAACGCTCGAAAAAGCGCGACATTTCCCTAGACAATATTGACTCTTGGAATTCTACGATAATACAATGTATCAGTTAATGCAACTTCGTACAAAATAAAAACATTTTAAATCAAATCGTATTTCGTTTTAAATTTAAAAGGATAAAGTGACGCTGCAACAAAGTTTATGACTTCAAATTTATTATCTTTTAAATTAACAAAACAATTTTTCAGAACAGTTCCCAGTGGCACAATAACGAATTGAGGTATTCCACGATTACATCGCGCCCATCGTATCTATCAACAGCCGTGAAATATTTTACTATTGAGAAGTTTGTTTAAATAGTTCAAAGAAACGTTTCTAGCATTTAATAAGCCGGTGCGCTGCGAAATTCAGATAAATTTTCTAAATCTAAAACCTCTGTTTAATCTGTGCCAGATCTGTTCGAAAGTGGAATTGTTTATTATTGATTCTGTATGTATATCAAATGATTACGTTCCGTGTTCTCATTTGTAGCGAGTTGCGGGGCTACAAGAAAATGTTATTATTAAAAAACAATTCAGCTATGTAGGTAGTGGCTAAACTGGATTCTAAAGCATTAGCAGAATAACATGCCTATTTTCGCATTGTTTCTTTTATTCATTCGTTAAAAGTTATGCTCATTGTCACATTTGTAATAAGTGTAAAATTTCCTACCTAAATAAATTTCCTAAGGTTGGGAGAAAAGTCACCACTCATTTTATATGAACACTCAAGACATTTTGTTTTTCAAAGTCTATTTATATTTAATTACGGGATATATCATGTGCCATTTTGCTCGATGACTTATTGCCATCTTGAAGTAACATGATATAAAAACGTGAGAAACAGTTGTAGACATTACTTAAATAATTCTGAATTATAAATTCCTGGTTAGGGCCATATGGCAGATGCATTAACCTCACAGCCAAACTCTCTTAATTTTTGCGGAATGGATAAAGATGGTTTGGTGTGTGGTCTAGCGTAGTCGCGATGAAAGACCACACTATTTCTATTGATCAATTTCGATCGCTTTCTCTCAACTTCTTGTTTTAATCTCATCAAGTTGTTGCCAGTAGAGGTCCGAATCAATGGTTCTACCTGTAAAAGCTTATAATGAACAACGCCCTTCCAGTCCCACCATAATCACAGCATCACCTTATTCCGAGTTAACCCGGGTTTTGGCACAGTCTGTAAAGTCTAACCGAGATTTCACCACGAGATTTCTCGCATTCCACTTTTCATCACCCGTTATCAATCTCTTCAAAAACGGTCCAGTTTCATTTCATCTCCACAAAAAATCGCAAATAAATACACGGATCATTAGGTTTCTTGCAGTGAGCTCACGTGGCATCTGTTTTTTTTTTGATCATTTCCCAGTTCTTCAGGTAAGTCATAACTACTGATATGCCGATCTTGTTCCACTTTTTAAAAATGGCGTCCATTTTATTTGTAACAGGGCAACGACAGCGAGGTGCATCGTTGACATCAAAATTCCCGGACTGAAAACGCTTAAACTAACTTTGTGCTAGCTCACTGCCACTACATGTCACTAAAAGTATTTTTTTTGTGGCTTGCGTTGCATTTTTTTAAAATTCCGAAATGTATCGAATTTCTTCATTAGTTTCTCATTTTTAAAGAAAGAAAAACAAATGCAAAATAACTGGAAACAACATATTACTATTTTTTTAATGTCATCAAAAACAGCCAGATATAAAAGTAGACAAAAAGATTTTATTACAAGTTTATGCATACAGACATCTACTATACGACGAGGCAGTTTGCCTGAAGGTAATATAATACAAGGAAGATACCACAATGTTATATTATGTCACCCCAAGACGTAAAATGACAGAACTTTACATGAGCTCTAGTTTTTCTGGCTCTACAAACCAGAAAGTTTATTTCTGCTTTTTAAATATGTAACATTAGTATGTTTAGAGTAATGATATTTTATATATAGAAATGTTATACTCATACAAAACCAGCGATCAAAAGTGGTCCAAAGCAGTTTTTTTTTATGAATGATGGTGGCAACCGAGCAAGCGGATCACTAGCGCTACCCATAAATATCCGCAACAAGCAAATGTTTAGCAGATGCGTTGCCACCCTTAAATGAACAGAGGGCAGGATAGGAATAAGGATGGAGGACTTTTCTCCGTTAACCCCCTCCCGTCCAATCCTCTTCCCGTTCCCATCCTATCCTTATGAGGACAGGGTGAGAAGGGGAAGAGGACTGAAATTAGGCCTACGGCACCTCGCTCATCAGACTAAACGCAGAGCACTTCTACTTCACGCCTGTTTTCTGTGAGATCATCGTATTTCACCGGTCGAGCCGGCCCATTCGTGCAACAGATGTTGTTGCTAACTCTACCACTGATAAGTAGGGATAGTAACATTCACACATGGTGTTAAAAGAATAGCGTAATTCAAATAATAAGAAAAAAGAGGACAGCTAGACACTTAAGCACATGACGAAAAATATATAAAAATCGTCCTAATTGGGACGCTTCCGAGTCTTCACTTTTCGACCGCTAATGGCATATCTGATACTTTTTTTATTATAGTATCATTGGTTTAGAAACGATCAGTCTTTGAGTAGAATGGAAATTACTAGTGCAAGTATAAAAAATCCTTGAATATTCAACAACTGTTCCATTTATTGATTCTACGTACGTTAACGTTTAAAACAAAGATAAAACGTACTCTATCTAAAGAACAAAAGATTTCAAACAGAAAATGTTAAAAATTGTCTTGTATTTCTTTTTAACACGAAAACAAATGAGATATGTTGAAAAGTTGGAACGGATATTAAACATAATAGAGGATGTGTCAAGATAATCTGTGATCTTTGATTTCCTCTCTAAAGTTTTTCGTGTTTTACAGAGATTTGGACTTTAGGCGAACTGCGGAAACGTCTTCGCTATCCGACCGGCTAGTCGCGACTTGCGAACGTAAATCCGACCACTTGTCTTAAATTAGCGACCGCGTTGTAAATCAAGAGATTCGGGCCAGCATTACGCCATAAGAATTCCCCGCATATTTGCGCAACTGCCCGGGGAGAAATGTTTATGTTACGGATGACTATTCCACACCCGCTGCACTGCTCGTTTCACGCTTAACTAACTAGCTAGTTCTCTTGATTTTTTTTCTTGACGTCATCCACTGATTTACGTACGTCGAATATTTATCACGGCGCTTTGAAATATTAGTCTGCTTTATTTCAACTTGTGTTTCTTATTCAGCTGCAAGAATTGTTCCAAAAAGTTCTTCAGATCACTCCCCGTGGTATATACGGTAAAAAACAGACGCGACGTCTCTTCGCAATGCCTGAAGATCAAGCCCATCAGTAAGAGCTCGGTCGTTTAACATTCGAATCGCTCTCCGCTGTATGCGGTCAAATGGAAGAAGCTGGTATAGGAGATCTCCAGCCTAGAGATGCGACCAGTATTCCTTATGAGGCCAAATTTACGCCTTATGCAGGCTACAGGCGGTGGGCCGGCAAGAAATACCGCTTCGCTCCAAGTGACGTCATTGAACGTCACTAGATATGTCAACGCCGAGAATACCGGGTAAGTATTTGAATGATAGGTTTAAAAAAATCGATTACTTGGGGAACCATCACCTTTAGGTGTACAATACATGCCAACATAAATTTACACTAACGAAGTCTTTGCGTGGTAAATTGAGTAATTTACTAGAACTTTCTATAACTTTCAAGTCTGTAAAAAACATAAAAAATGGAAATGAAAATAAATTGAAAAGCTTCCTTTTGTTTATTTAATTAAGAGACATACAGAAACAAAAAATAAAATGAGATGTGGTAGATATATGAAACTTTAAAATATGTCTCATCAAAAACATAAAGTTCAAAAAAGTCAAGTCAGTTCGCAACGCAACTAAAAGTTGTGATCTCATATAAGACAACCAAGTGAGTTATTTTAGTTGTGTTTTAGAAGTAAGGAAGAATACAAGTAGTATTTTATTTTAATCAAGATTAAATACCACTCGTTCTTCACATGATTACATGACATTACAGGACCGAACAATGTATCTAAAATTAATTTAGGTCACAATTTCCTTTGCAAATGTTTTTTGAGGGCATCTAATTTGGAGCATAAAAACAAGTTGGTTCTCTTTACATAGATCACCGCTTGATCTTTTACGAGTTTCTAATCTTTTAACCTTTACACCAATAAACGTCAAGTAAACAAAACGTTCAACTGTACTATGAACCGAAATTTTGATTTGATTTGACAAAATCCTATTAAGTTTGGGGTGCTCACTGACTAACATTGTTAAAACCGGCTGCGTAAATCCACGGTGTCTGCTACCTAATTAAGGAAAACACAATCGGTAACAGGGTTTTTTAATTATATATTTTGAAGCTGAGCGGTAACGTTTACAAAAGAAACTAGGTGGCCCGGCAAACTTCACTCCGCCCTATAATTAATAGATGGTTCACTATTTTAGCAATAATGGCTTATACATAAAAGATAGATATATGCTATCCCGGGCTTTTTTGTAGAACTATTTAAGGTAAACATTTCCATTATACAATATATACGTGTTAGTCTAACGGTTTTTGCATCGCACACCAAAATAGCTCGCATATGGCGGAATTTATTCCTCC
This sequence comes from Papilio glaucus, assembly GCA_000931545.1. Taxonomy (NCBI): domain Eukaryota; kingdom Metazoa; phylum Arthropoda; class Insecta; order Lepidoptera; family Papilionidae; genus Papilio; species Papilio glaucus. The sequence goes on along the minus strand of JWHW01031674.1, from coordinate 24,513 downwards.
TTATTTGACACTTATCGTTACATTTTGGTCAATTCAAACAATATTCTTATAATTATAGCCTATACGTTATCTTGATGTATAATCTATAATATTGTAAAGTTTCATTAAAATTCATTAAGTAGTTTTTGCGTGTAAGAATAACAAAGATCCATACATTCATACATCGACATCCACACGTCCATACTTACAAACTTTCGAATTTTAATATTAGTAGGATTACATGATTTCACCATTTCGTACTTGCTCATTAGACAAAAATACTTTTGTCTGATAAATGAAGCTTAATATCCCATCCCATATTCTCTCCCCACTATTTTCCTTAGCGATCCTCTCTTCTCCTTTACGAAGCCGAAACCCGAAGCTATTAACGCTTCTGCAAGTCTTCCTGCGAAAGTTCGTTTCGTTTCATCGCTGAACACTACAGAGCTCCAAATATCATCCGCACTTGCACGTTGATGGCTGGCATTCCACTACCGCGTAGAGTTGGTGTAACATCCTGCCTCACACAATCGCGCTGTAGACTGATCTGCCCCCAGCAGTATTTCCAAACCAATATAACTTCCTTCAAGAAGAAAGCCATACTCCTTAAAGGCCGGCTACCCATCCGCAGTTCTTCTGGTGTTGTTGATGTGCATGGGAGTCGGTGATCACTTAACATCAAGTGAACCGCTCGTTTCCCTCCTTGTCCTTTAAAAACATGCTTTCTTTGCGTAGATTTTCGTGGTGGTCACTTAACGTGGGTTGAGCGATTGAATTAAAATACCACGGAATGGTAAGGTCAAAATAAACAACAAAGAAATCAAAGAGGTGTTTTATTATTATATTCACCTCGTATATCAAAAATATTTACAAACAAATGCGATAAGTAGGAAAGTTATATATAATATACAGTAAATCTATCATATATAACACAAAGTCGTGTTAGTTACACCATTCATACACTAAGGAACAGTTGCACAGATTTTTAGAACAGAGTTCTTTATCGCACGATGTCGAATTAGTGAGCGAGTAGGTAAATGTTTGAGTGGGGAGAGAGCGTGAGTGGGAGGAGGGGAAAGGAGGAGGAGTAAATGGGAGGGGAGTGTCTGAGTGTGGGAGTGGATGAGTGAGGAAGTGGGCAAATTGGTGTGTGGGTAAATGGGGAGAGTACGTGATTCGAAAATTACTTCGTTCTAACCGGGCGTCCATAAGACACCTTTTTGTTCTTTTAAATTCTGATTTTTTGGATTTGTCTACGCTCCGAATAGCAGAATAATTCTAATAAAAATATGAAAACAAAAGTATATCAAGAAAATAGCGTTTTGTCATACATTTTTCGTATGGGACTTTATCTCTGAAAGGACAGAAACTAAGAGTATATAATTATAGGTACATTCTGACTTATAACAAAACGAAAAATGTCGTATATCTCAAGGTGCTTCAATGAAGGTAATAGGCAGATAACACAACATAAATTAATTCCAAGGCCGAACGAAGTTTTCCGGGGCAGCTAGTATAAATAGATAGACATACATATAAACAATATAATAAAGTGTATAAAATGATGAATTAAACACATGGAGTGGAGATATTTATACTCTGTATTTCGCTCGATGAATAAGGCTCTCAAGCTCCAACTCTTTCCCAACCATTCTTTCTCTTCTTTTCCTCATCTTCTTCCCTTCTCTTTTCTACAAAACGCTGGAAACGCATTCGTAACAGGTAAGATTCGTCGTCATTATAAATTAAGTTCTATTTAATTTAATGTTCATCCAAATGGGCATAGACTCTTCTTAATTTTTCTCTTTTGTTCTTATTGGCATGTTTCTTCTCCTGCTTCCATGGTTTGCCAACAGCAGGCCTCTCAGCAGTTTGAGCGCCCGTGATCCTACGAAAATATCACAACATTAGTGCATTTTTATTTCTTTATAAATATAAAATGAAATAAGAGGAGTTACTGAAAACTAACGCGAAACAAGATCGTGATCCCGTGTTAGTAACAACTTATACCTTACTTTTTAAAAGTAAGCTTGTTTTATCTATACACCTAAACAATAATATTATTATTATAATAAAAATTTAACTGATCGCTGTCTGTACATGGAAGATATTTGAGTAAAACTATTATTGGGGGCCTTCATAAACGCAATAAAACAATGATTATTAGAATTTTTGTCTGTTTGTCTGTTGGTCTGTGCGTTTGTTAACGCTAATCTCAGAAACAACTTAACCGATTTAGATGCGGTTTTCACTAATCGATTGTGATAATCTTCACTTAACATTTAGTATTTGTCTCAATCGGTTTATAAATAAAAAAAAAACAAATTCATCATAAATTCATTTGAGAAAAATGCAGGGCGGGTGAAAACGCGGGAACGGCCGCGGGAAGTAAATAGTACTGTCGGTTATCCGTTGTCATTTATTTTGAGAATTCTGGCTTTATAAACCTCAATTACAATCAATATAAAAAATATACTTTTGTATTTCGTCATAAAAATGAAACAAAAACCTTTAATCTTTTTCTTGTGGTTTCAACGAAATAGAACAGTGAAGAATGCAATTAAAAAAGGGGTATCACACGTCAATAGAAAACTGAACAGTAACAAATCACGATAATTAAAATTTAACTAGATATCTTTTAACAACCAGCCGGAGATGAAAGGGACACCGCGACGGAATATTATCAATTACAGTTAAGGGAAACCTAAATAAACTTTTAGAAGACGAAATTGAAACTCTGGACAGCGGCCAAACGTTAATTCATAAAGTTTAACTATCTTATGACGTGTCTCGAGAGGAGAGGAGGGAACTGGGCTTTAAAGACTGTGAATATTGTAATTCGTATCAAAATACTAGTGTAACATGTCCGTTTTATTAATACAATTAATAAATTTTGGCACATTACAACGTAAAAACTACTTTACTACTGATTGGCATAATCCAAATATTGGCAATTTTTTTTTTAATTTAATTCTCGAGTTATCGGGTTATATGGTTTTCGATTTGTTAATTCATATACATTACTACCATGCATTGAACATTGCTAGAAAATTTCTTGTCTCACTAACCGCAGGTCGCAAAGTCAAGTCCAGTATGTGGTGCCAGACACATACGGCACAAACATTAAAAGTCAGTCAATGCAGAGGGCAATCTCTCTGTGAAATAGAATGTTAACCGCAACAGAAACAAGGTATCTCCTTGCACGGACAATTGCTTGACTAAAGTGGCAATGGACCAGGGCAATGGAGCATATGAAGCCAATTTGTTCAACAATGGTAGCCACGAACTGGACGACGTAACGTAGGCAGGCACAAATGGACTGATGTTCAAGGTTGGGAAAGTAAAATGGATGACAGCGGCAATCTTTGTCTCGATCCTTGACGGGTGATGGTGATAATGATTTGAAACTTATGGAGACTTTTTCTTCTTCTTTTCAGCCGATGTTCGTCCACGGCTTGACGTAGGCCCATTGATCGTCACAAAAATCGCTACCGCTACCCTCATCCAGCGGACCCCCGCAACTGAATACCTCATTGCCCCAAAAATTGCAAAACTTAAGTGGCAATGGGCCGGATATGTGCCAATGACTTTTGTGTCAGCAGTTCTTCGCGCATACGAGATTTATGGGCGGCGCTCGCCGAGTTACTGGTCACTATCTGACATGAGCCATGACATAACACGACGTGTTAGAAAATGTAAATATATGTAATTTTATTAGAATTTAAATTAAATGGTTATCATTTGGAATTATTTGTGTTTATATTGGTACGTGACGGTCAGTGGGATCCCCACATTCTCTACTGCAGTATAAACTTATAATAAATATATAAATTCAGAGAGCAGTGTTCGGCAACAGACGGACAATGACATTTAAGGACAGCCATCTAAGACGTCGTCATTACATTCTTGCTAGTTTTTAAGTAACAATCTTGTATGTGACTGAACTCCTAAAAGGACCATGATGAAATTTTGTATGTGTATTTGTTGGTCCCGGAATGGTTTAGGTTCACACCTGGACCCGGGGGGTGGCTACCATCAGGTTCCAGAGGATATATTTTATTTTAGGTCCAATAACGACGTTAGCTGAATCCACTAATAGTAGGCAAGACAATGTCTGATGGGTCCACTTGTTTTCTTATATTTTGTTATTAAAATTTGCAAAAAAGCAACAAAGATTTAGTTTGAATACTGTATCTCCATACCAGGCGAGCGACCCACGGTGGTGACGAACCACGCACCCTACTTTGTTCAATTTCAATACATAGGTTTAACCAACAAATAACTAGTAAATTGTGTGACATCATACCCTAAAATTGGTTTTCCTTTGACATGAGACGTACTTTTCTTCATTGCAAAAAATGCACTGTCGATCTCAGCAGATGTGTTTCGCCAACCCTGTGGGAGAAAGGAATAATGAATCGGCAGTTCACCTTATAGATGTTTGTAGAAGAAGCGAGAGAGGTGTGCCAGGATCGTGCCAATTGGCCAATCCATGATCTCTGCTTACCCCTTTGGGTTACGGGCGAGAGCGCACACTTATTTATTTATTTCACCATATATTAAGTAACCGCTACCATAGGCATCTGCAACAAGCTAATGAGTTGCAGATGCGTTACCCATCTTAATTGGGACAAACAAAATGATTTTTCCTATCCATCCCCTCCACCGTCAAATCTTTTTCTTATTAAAAAAGAGTGGGATGGGGAAGGGGACCAGAATTAGGCCTCCGGCAACGGAATTCTTAGCATTACCCATATCATAATTGGACGGAAACTGCCGGCCGCAAGTCGCAAACCGGCAACTTGTCACAATGTTAGATTATATATGGGTATCAAAATGGTGTAACCTGGCCAGACTATCCAAAAATGAACCTGCAAAACACTAGGCTTGGCCACTTTAAGACTCACCTCGACCATTCTCGTCTCCCTAGGCGTGGGCTTCCTAGCATCGTTCTTCTTCTCTTCTATCCTATAGCTGACTGGTGCTGGCTGGTATCCCGGAGGCAGCTGCTCCCAGTGCAGGCGGCCGCTCGCCGCGTCCTTCAGGAAGAGACGCGCTGATCTACTGACATCAGGTTGACCCGCCGCCGACATAAAGCCACGGTTGACTATACGACAAATAATATAAAAATTACTTGTCATCGTGATTATACAGTCTATATTGTAACTTTGAGTCCGCCCAAAATATTGCATTCTTTAATAATTATGGTTCACTAGTGGTACAGTCAAAATTAGGTGTTGCAATAGGCTATCTTGGCAGAGGGAGTACTACGATTTCACAAAAGACAGGCGTGAAGGTGCAGTTTTTTATGCTTCCGTATATGTATATCTTTCTTTCATAAGATGAATAAAGGACGGAGGCCTAATCTTCTTCCCCTTTCAAACTTCTCCTCCTCTCCTTTTTGTACGGGAGAAGGTGGTAAACAATCAAATCTTTCACCTGATATTAAGTGACCTATACCTAAAGGTATCCGCAACAAACAAATGAGTTGCAGATGTGTTGCCTACATTAAATAAACAGAAGATGAACATAATAGAAGAAGATAAATCAGGTGAACCACTTATTCATTTGCCACCTTGTTACATAAAAAATATGGGTACATTTTAAGTAGCAAAACAATAATAATATCCTGGGACATTCAACCACGGCTATCTGATCCTAATCGGGGAAATAGATACAAAAATATCATAAAAACTATTTCAAAGCGTCTTTGATCAATTAAAAATAACACAAAGAATTAGGCAAAAAAAACTGTTACTCACAGGCGTGTGCCGTGAGTATCTTCTTGTACTCCGTGCCCTCTCCCTCATTATACTCCGGCAGTAGCAGACCGTACTTCTCCTCGAATGTGTGTCGACCCACTAGCTCGCAGAGTCGAGCCATCGCCGCATCGTGAGACCGCATCTTTAAAGATAAACAAAATAATACTACAATCTTCAAATAGTATATAGATTTAGGGCCTTTACACACGACGTTTTTTATGCGGTCAGACGACGCGTGTTTTTGATGAGCGCGTCCTATGTGCGTTTGTGGTGACACAAAGTCTCAAAGCATCGACGGTTTTGCATTCCCATGACGTCTAATCGCGTTCAACGCGCGTCCTCCTCGCGCACAAAAACCGTTATGTACAAAGACCCTTACTATGTCAGTACCTGACTATTTATTATAAGTCATTATAACTTAGTATGCCACAGACTATCAACTCTACCAAACTACTACCAGTCTTTTCTTAAATCCGAGAGCTTATTTGTATTAATAATTGTTTCGCCATCAAAAGAAACCTTCAATTTAAAAGCAAGGTTTCTTCAATGGCAATATTAGTGTGACATAAATATTATTTTAGAATGAAGAAATTGTTCCTTACAAAAAAAAACTTCTGATAGTGGATAAAATATAAAAAGTTGTTATACCTGATCAATAGGCAACACCGCAGTCAAAAGCAAGTCCGGCGCGACGGCGTACGCAGGCAACACCAGGCCCGGACAGTCCAGCAGTTCTATATCCTCGTCGAGTATTAATGATTGAATGTGACGCGTGTGGCCCGGCATTGAACTCACGCTCACCTGCAAATTATATACCTTAGATATATATCCTACTATATACATATCTAAATACTGTATATAGTGAAAAATATTATGCAAAGGGTCGCCTAAAGCTATGTGATCACTGCCGCCCATGAACATCAGCTACATCAAAGGAACTGTAGTTGCGCTGCCGGCCTCTAAGACACGAGTACACTCTTTTATTTAATGACCCTAAGTCGCCCTTATTGAGACCCTATTGGTTTGGAAATAGCGTCGCAGACAGATTGAAAAAATAGGTCATGGAATCAGACACATAACTCTTCAGAGTTAAAGACTTGACCGAAGATATTGGTAACATATAGTTTTACAAATACTTTACCAAATTTTTAACTGAACATTTAAGTGTTTACTCACCTTTTTAGTTTGCATTAGAACATTAACTGAACTTGATTTCCCAACATTTGGGTAGCCAATCATACCAACTGTCAACCTTGGAGGATTTTTCATGTTAGTTGTTTTCATTTTTTTCAAAACTTCTAATAGTTTTTCTCTACCAAATATCTCATGAGAATTATGCATCACTATTTCATTATCTGTGTTGATGTTTGCTTTATTTTCGTTTATATTTGGCTTAGGATTTTCATCTTGGAATGATTCAATAGGTCTTCCTAGTCTCAAGTTTTCTAACACTTTATCCAATGCATCTTGAATCCTGTCTAATTTTGCTGCTGTAGTTGAAACAGCTTCATCAATTATACCTAATTGCTTTTTAAATAACTCTATATCTGCTTCTGTATCTTTTAAAGAATTTACTTCTTCAATATCTGAAATAGCAGAATCTTCATCATCAGAGGATTCAGTTTCTGTGTCTGCATTATCTTCACTTATACTTTGTCTTTTTGGTTTTGTCTCTTCTTCTTCTGAAATCTTC
>JWHW01031660.1:163770-177331 GCA_000931545.1 Papilio glaucus | reverse complement strand
ATAGTTCTACTTTAATACGTTCTACTGGGGTAGTAGATGCAGGTGCTCGATGGCGCCAACGCTTGAACAAACCCTTGACCCGGCATAACACCAGGTAATGGTCAGTCCCAACGTTGGAACCCCGATAAGCCCTCGTATCTACTACCGTGCTTTTCAGTCTTTCATCGACAATTACAAAACCTATTATGCTTCTGTCTTGCCCTCTTTCCTATGTATACATATGAATCTTCTTGTAGCAGAACAAGGTATTTTTTGGCCTTTTTGCCACATTGGCCACAAGATTCTTTTCCAAACATACCGCGAGAAGGCTTTCGCCATTCTCATTGACACATTCATCACCAAACGCTCCCAATACACTTTCATACCCTGCCCTTTTTGCACCAACCCTTCCATTAAAATCTCCTAACATAATAATTCTTTCATTCGTCCTACTATTCTCTAACGTTTCTCTTAAATTCTCCCAAAACTCCTCTCGGATGTTAGTGGGGTTAGACATGTCTGGATCATAAGCTCCCATGACAAATATCCTTTGTAACCCCACTTTTAACCTTAGCCAGAGAAGTCTTGAATTTACGCACTCAAAATCTTTCACACATTTACTCATCCTTTCAGAAAGAATAATCCCTACACCTTGACATGCTCTCTCACACTCGTCAACACCTGACCAGTACGAGGTAAGCATGCCATGTGTGGTGATATCCTTTCCCTTTCTCTTCGTCTCATTCATACACAACACGTCTATACCCCTGGCATTTATCAACTCATACATTTCATCGGCTTTCACATTCATTCCTCCACAAACATTCAGGGTGGCCAAACGGGCCTCCTCAATCCACTTTTCGCCCCTCCGGGAGACGGAGCGTGACGGGTGGCGAGCCGCGTCGCCGATATGTCTCCCGGAGATCATTATTGTATGTTATAAAGTGCTTAACATTATTTCAACAGTAATTACCATATAATTACTAATAATAAAAACAATAATAGACTTAGACTAGACTGTGTAACACAATCATAATAAAAAAAATAAGAATAATAAGAAATATGAAACAGTCTCTAAAGGCGAACGTATGCAATTGGGTGCTCAATCAATGGTGCTGTTATTTCTTCCAGTCAGGTCCATATGGTAGTCCATCCAGTCCTCCAGATTAATAGTCCATCCAGTCCTCCAGATTAGTAGTCTCGTTACTAATATTCCTTGTGGGGTCACTGGGCTAGGCAGTAGTAACTTTTGTCATTTCTTCACATGGCATTATTGTGATAGTATATCCACTGATATTATTGAAATAAAAAATTATAATCCTTCAAAACTTCATAGTAAAAACATCATCGCGGATGACTTAATGACTATATCTTGGAGACAGCGTGCGACACCTTTCCAATGAAACCTTTTTATTTATATTACAAAATACTCCTTACATATATTATCCAGTAAATGTTATATTCATATTTGAATATTGAACTACTTCTTATTTTTTCTTTCAGACATTTGAAATGTCCAATTTTGTTTTAAAATTGTATTTAAAATATAATTAAAATAAAAAATATGGTTGGTTAAAAATGTCGAAAACATTAAATATCACTTGTGAAAAAATGATGGCTGAATGGATAAAAATCTCTAGATTCGAGTATAGAAGTGCGCAATAAAGCATTATACAACTATAAATTAAATAATTTAAAATTTATATTATAGAAGAATCTATACATTGCTTTGTTAATAAATAAACACAGGAAACAATACGGTATTACACACATATACGTCGCCTTAAACGTAAACATTGTTACGATGTACGTATAAAAGTCTTATTATCTGTGTACATACAGCAAACTCCCTGATTATACTTCAAGGTGATATACACGTAATATGTATAAACTGGAAACTAATGTCTGCGATATCATATTTAACTATGTATTAAAACAAATACTGAGCAAGAAAACAATTTTATAAATATTTAGACACTAACTGAAACAAATGTTATTTTTAGCGACCGCAAATCTTAACATAGTTATGAACAGTCTTTATTGAAAAAAGATATAAAAATATACAATTACATACATAATTTACAACCTAAATGTTTTAATTGTGTAGATATAAATTCGAATATCAATACATATGTTTTAGAATTTTATTAGACTCGATGATGCTCTCGATTTTGTCACCGAATCTATATGTGGGCTGGATGCGGCATTAAATATAACTCCGGCCGATAACATCGCGTCGCGTCTGCGCAGTCGCCGGCAACCAATGTCAATGTCATTGTCCAAATCAGTAAACTTGATTCGTACCACGTGCTCAGGCCAACGCTGACCAATATTCTGTCGCGTCCCTTCGCTTATACCTTCCGTATTGATAAAGTAATTTGAAAATCAAATCGATTTGCTTAGTAACAGACATTCAATTTTCGTAATAAAATGAGATTTTAAAAATATTAAAAGTAATTCGTTATCGTGTTTAACATAAAATAACGAAAATAATTTGAAAATGATGTTGAATATTGCTTTTATTAATTTGCAAGAAGTAGTTTTTTATTATATATAGACATAATTATAAATCTTTTCGGTAAAGAGGATAATAGAAAGGACGGCGCGGGGTCGGCGTGCGTTTATATGTATCTCAACGAGTAGTTAGCAGTTACGCAACTCGTGCGCCGCCGCGTGAAGAGTGAAGTTCAATGTCACGGCGGCACACACGCGCCGCGCGTGAGTTCCGCTCATATCACACGAACTCACACGGGCGCGATGTGCTCCCGCAATATCTGAATAATCGCAGCCAACCCGTTATTCGCCTCTATCTCCGCTTCCCGGAATAATTCGCGAAACACGATTTTCTGGTTGAAATTATTCGTGAAAACATGCGATTTTCCTTTGTACAAGGCGAACAGCTATGTCGATAATAGTATTTTTGCGCAAGGTCATGGTAAAGTCGAGTCGCTATTTTCAAATCGTAGAGTTTCTTGCGTCATCTCTTCCTGTTTCACTGCCGCGTGTCAAAATAAAGTCAAGCCGCTAGTTCTATTCCTATTCTGGGTATTGCGCCATAGCACAGCACATTAGTTGTTTACAACTTAGTTTCGAGTTGATTTATTTCTGACATACGCTCGGTGAGGAATCATTACGCGTGTGCTAATTGCGATTTTCTCGTGGTTTTCGTGAAAACAGCTGTCGGCAACAGTCGAGAAACTTTCACGGCGTCACAATGTCAAAGAGGTTATCAAAATGTCAATACATTGGAAACTACGTCATTGCAATAAACCGATACATTTAAAGAGAGCTCTTTGTCGGACGTTTGATATTTAAGAATTATCTCTATAGATACGTGATACCGTTTGAATAAGCACTTCTATATTTCACGTATGTTCTTCAAGAACGACCTCTCTTGTTGGTCTTGTGAATCGGTGACTATTGTAAATGGGGTGTCGGGCGGACGAAGGGCGCGCCTTTATCGTCGTAGGTCAAGGGCGAATGGTCTCACTGACCTACATGTTCGGTGATGTCGGCCGACAAGGTCGTGCAACCCGCCAGCCCTTTGGCACATGCTTCACTCATACAAAAGCAGCCAACTGAACTTAAACGAACCGCCCGCTTCACAGGCCAGGACATGACGGTTTCATTAATTTACTAAAACATTATTTACCGATGATCTCGTTTATATAACAAGCGTTTATATAAATTTTCTACTCTTTTATATAAACAGTAAGTACGTTAATGGTTAAGGGTGTAGGTCTGCTTACTTAAGCTATAATTTAATTCAACTAGAATACTTAATATAGTTAACAAACTATATAGAACTGTAACTTTTTTTAATTGAGTAACTTATGGCTGTTGTAACTGTTAGTACATAACAGTAATCTAATCGAGTAGATGACAAACGTTTAACTTCCTGATTTATATAATTTCTTTTAAATTATTAACTAATCAAATTAATATTGTCATACACTAAGGGCAAATATTATAATCAGCTTTTTGTACTTCAGGTCCTAATATTTTAACTCGCCGTTTGCAATGATTTGAGCCCATGACGTAAGTAGTGTTACAAAAGTCGGAGTTTTGAATGCCCTAGTAACAGCGTTGTAATTGTTTTGAAACTTTCGACAGCATTCATAAATTTATTGCAAGCCAAAAATGACGTGGACAACAAACATAAAAAATTATTTCCTTTGCAAGGTGGCCCATTAAATATCATCATTTGCAGACCTACGACTAGCTATGACATATCAACATTTTTTTTTTTGACAAAAGACAACATGTATGTTATTTTTTAATTTTATTTTGATATATAATGAATTCGCCTTTGTCCCTGTGAAATAAAGATAGTAGGGGATCACTAATATATGCAAAATGTAGGAATGCAGAAATAAACTACTCTACTACCTACTCTCTTTACCCGTACTTTTAACTTAACTATTGGAAGTTGGAAGGAAATAAAATAAGGACAAAAGGTTGTTGATTTTAAAACATTATATTCAGTAATAATACGAGTCACACTAAACACCGAAAGGTCGAATCGTTTCGTATACACGCAGACGTGGAACAACCTTGAATTTGCAAACATTACATAAGAATAAGATAAAGACGAGATAATAGTTTCAAATAACTCTTTTCCGTACTAATAGATACCGTGTTAAATATTTGTTGACGCAAGAGCTAGAGAGATAAGACCGGGTGTTTGTCCCGGTGGTCCAGGGATGGTAGTTCTGGAAGTCGGCGGTCGCTGCGGCCCGCGCGACCTTGCCGCGACCTCGACACCCCGCGCCCCACCCCGCACCGCACGCCCCGTGCCCGCCGCTCCTGAACACTTCCAAACGCTCAGCCTCCCACAACACTATAAGTTATGCAACCAACAAAAGTCGGGTCTCTCAGAACACCCAATTCTTATCAGCAAGTTAGATTTTTGCCTAATAGCTTTTCGTTTTCGTATTTCACTTCAATTTAATTTTAGCACAATTCTGTAAGCCTTAAGTCATATTGTTCATATATATCTTATATATTATATATATATTTAATTATATAGCCCTACCATACTTTTGTTTCGTTTTTGCATACACCGTTATGATCCCAAATTCTTCGGTATAATCGTACAAAAGTAAAATAACCCTAAAACTCAACAAATGAAACAAAGCTCCGTAAATTAGGAATTCCCCAAACATTGCATTCGGCTTGAAATCTACTTTACGAAACCCTATCAAAGCAATTCGATTCCCTTTGTATTCCAACTTATTTTTTTAAATTCACTTCAACATTAGACAGATAAGCGCGAACACGAGCATACAACATGAGATTGACGGATTCCATATTTAAATCCAATACTATTGAATTTTTCACATATTTAAGCAATATTAATTAACATACATTTATTCAAATAACTGTAATGGTTAAGTTAAATATTAACTATCCACGTCTTGAGTCGATTGGGGGAGAAAGACAGAAGATAGACATAAGACAGAAGAGTAACAACAACAAGTAACAGTGGTAGAGCCCGCAACAACGACATTTCTTGCATGAATGGGCCGGCTCGACCGGTGAAATACCACGACCTCACAGAAAACAGGCGTGAAATAGAAGTAAGAAGAAGAAGCGTTTCGTCTGATGAGTGAGGTGCAGGAGGTGAAAATGAAATATCCTTTTGTCCTATCTATGCCCTCCTCTGTCGATTAAAGGTAGGCAACGCATCTGCAAGACATTTGCTTCTTGCGGATGTCTTTAGGTGGCGCTCACTTAACATCAGGTGGACCGCTCGTTTTTCTTTGCTTTTGCGACCTTCTTACATTAAAAAAAGTAGTTAGAAGTAAAAGTTAGCCAAATTTATACAAATTAGGATGTAAATCTTGTAGCTACAGAGAGGTGAGGAGTGTCCTTGTTTTCGTAGTCTAAGTCCGTCCGTGTTAGATCCTTCCCGAGCTGACCTAAATTCTTACTCCCAAATGCCTGACATCAAGGCCACTGTTTTCATATACATGTGGTTGGTATCTATACATGTAAATAAAATAGAAGTGTCTGTTTGTAATATCAAAATAAAATTTCCGTACTGAGTACTACTTTCTACTTTCATAAACGCAAAAAAAACTTTTTAACAAAAACAAAACCGATTTTAAAAAAACTATATTCAAAAACAAGAAATGCACAATCATCGAAATCGGTTCACCGGGAGCGGAGTTCTGAGGTAACAAACATAAAAAAAACATACACACGAATTGATAACCTCCTCCTTTTTGAAGTCGGTTAAAAACCCAAAACAATTATTATTAGAATTTTTGTCTGTTTGTCAGTATGTCTATTTATCTGTGCGTTTGTTACCGCTAATCACAGAAACGGCTTAAGCGATTGGGGTGCGGTTTTCACTAATTTCAATTGGTTTATAAATAAAAAAGTAATATCAATTTAAAGAACTATGTCAAACATTTGTTCGATAAAAATACTTTATAATAGAGTACTATTATACTACTATATATTACTATTAAGTAGATAATATCATTTCGTTTATGTAAAATTGCAGGGCGGGTGAAACCGCGGGGCACAACTAGTAGGTAACAAAGACAAATATGAGCCAAATTGTTATTTAATTTTCTGTTTGCAAAAAATGATTTAAAACCATATTTAGGAATTACTACGTGACAACTAGAAGATGAGGGTGAAGTCTTGGCAAATACTACGTTCGTCACCGAGAGGATGGGTCACGTGGGTTCCATAAGAAAATTATATTTAAAAAATCCAATAGTAGAGACTCGCAAATAAGATTAATCTTCGTATGAGTATGTGTAAAAAAACAATTTTTTCCCTCAAGGGCCAAGTCGCGGGCAAAGCTAGTTACAAATAATAATTGTAGTAACAGTTTCTGTTTTCATTTTATATGAAAGTTTCAATTCTTGCAGTGATTATAAAGAAGAGTTGTTGTGGGTTTTAATATAAGATATTTTTATGAGTATTGCTAAAAGGAATAAGTTGTATTTAGGTTAAACTGATCACTGCTGCTTCTGAATATTCCCAGGAAGATCTGAAGGTACTTGAGAGTTGAACGTACTTACATATAAAAGGTACTTTGTTAGGCAAGTGAAATGAAGGTCGACAGGGGGTTGATCCTCCGCCATCCCTCCGGCTGGGGCGATGCGGAAATATGTGTATAATATTTTCATTCCTTCAATTCAGTATTTATATAAATATGTAGGATTTTCATTGAAATATTTCGTGTTGACTGATATTTTAATTTACTGTAGCTTTACTTTTGCTTGTGTTAAAAAATAAAAATACAAACCAATGCGATATATGCTATATAATCTGACAAATGTCGAATGGCGGATTCAAACCCAAGGCAATTGGCGCTTCATGATAAGAGAGATCATCATTCCACCATTTCCTTCAATGCACGTAAGAAAACGTAATAGAAAATGAAAACTTGAATTGAAGATGCTATACTACGCGCGGTCTTTTATTGCAGGTAACGCAAATAGTTCTCAGCACGCTGTAACCCGCGAACACGATGTCTGCGGGGTCGACGACACACGCGAGGCACTATGACACATATGATCTTCACTCTTGATTCTTCCCCATATATATAATGTTTGTTGGGGAAGAATTAAGAGTGAAGATCATATGTGATGCGAGCGGTGCCTCGCGACAAACCACTAGTTTGAATCAATTGTAATAAAAAGTAAGTATAAAAGTGGTAAATATTGCAATAGCAATAGATAGCGGCGCGTGTATCGGGCGGGCGAAAGGTCAGGAGCAGGTGGCGCAAGGAGGCGCCGCCAGGCGCGCGCTGTCACTCCCGAGAGGTCCTGCTATCGATCGCGCACCGCTTCCGCGCCCGAGTCCACATCGTAACCTTTTGTATAGACATACTGACAGTTTAAGTACACGTTTCCGCGCTAGGATTTGGTTAACGACAATAGCGGAATGGCTGATTTAAACCCGCATTACTGTTTCATAAGGCATAGTTTCATATGTATAACCAGAAGACAGTCAATTTATGAAAAAGAGCAGTCGAAATCTGAAACAAGTTCTCTAAATTAGCGGATTCATACGATTACTGAGCAACACAGCGGTGAGGTGATATACAAGTTCAATTAAAAAAAATCATTGTGACTCTGAATGGTGATGGACCATTTCACGTGAAGCGGACAACAAAAAATGTCAAGTTCTGAATTTCATAGTTTTTCCTTGTTTTCGACTAAAAAAGTCCAGCGCTCTTTTCCAAAAATGAACTTCGACCCCTTGCGACTTCGCGTGAGAGTTAAAAGTTTTGACTCAAAAACCTTAAATGACCGTGCATTTTTAATTGCGTATGTACATCGCAAAGTTTCACCGGTTTTAGCACATGCGCATTCTCACTGTCCCAAACTATGAATTATTTTACCCAATTACTTACTAGCACATATTTCACACCACACCGGGCAACTAGTAAATATAACCTGTGTGGAAAAATATCACCTACTATCGGTTGTCAAGTCAAGTAAGTCAGTTTGACTAGAGTAACAACTTCTTGACGTAACGTTATTGACATGAAAATAATGTAAAAAAAATTGCCAAGAAGTTTTTGTTACTTCATTTTCTGGCTTATATAATATAAAGTTGTTATCGTTAACATGTATGCTACCATGGCGACCGATAACAAGTTTTTGACATTTACCTGTCCGCGAAATTAAGTGACAAAAACTTCAAACGCGAAAATAAAAAACAAATGAATGAAAATGTCTAAAGCCGCGGATAACCGCTACTAGTATACTTTTATGTATGCATATATGTATTTTCAATCTACTAGAATGACAAAATCGTACGATCCCAAGAATGATGTTTCTAATCTATAACATTAGTGACACATGTGCCGAAAATCGATTATATAGTAGTTCAATGGGTATATTACGTAAGCCTAAATAAACATTAAGTATTTATGTATATATATACAATTATTGCTCCAGAGCGTGGATAAAGGTCACGTCCCACGCAAATCTAGGGAGTGATCGGGTGTGAAGTGCGGGTGGTGCGGGGGCGGGGGAGAGG
Organism: Papilio glaucus; assembly: GCA_000931545.1. Classification (NCBI taxonomy): domain Eukaryota; kingdom Metazoa; phylum Arthropoda; class Insecta; order Lepidoptera; family Papilionidae; genus Papilio; species Papilio glaucus. The sequence goes on along the minus strand of JWHW01031660.1, from coordinate 168,340 downwards.
CGCGGGCACGCGCGGGCACGCCGACCTTGCCCGGCTGTGACTCTGCGACCTTGGAGCCGCCGCCCCCGCACTGCACCCCGCACCGTCCCGCGCCGCCGTACACCCCGCGCCCACGCGCCACCCCCGACCCACTCGCTTTCCGCCTCCATCGATTGCAAAATTTAATATCAAAAGTAATAAAATTCAATATAGCATAAAAATCTGGCAAAAAATCTTTTCTGTTATATCATCTTTTTGCAAAATGCATTTTCATAAAATGTCCTGACCCGCCAATTTATGACTAAATTAAGACTCAACATGATGTGGCAGAAATAAAAGACGTAGCGGTGAAGGTTGATTTACAATAGTTGTTTTTATTTTATTCAATATTGAATGTCAGTAGTATTTGGATTAAATGTCAAATAAGTCAAAGTGATACTAGAGTATTAATAAATATGATGATATCCTGTTTCCGCGTGGACGACGGCGACGACGCCCGGGCGTGACCTCGCACGGCAAGGTCGCGGCCAGCCATAGGTTTTCCGTACGTCGCCCGAAGGTCTCGCATATTTACACCATTCTTACATGACGCGGTCCACCCGACACGTCTATTAATAACTGACTATTTATTTATTTAATTGAACCTATCATTATTATCATGGAAGGACATAAAAGAGCCATTGGAGACAATTATTATCTCTATCATTAGTAACTATATTAATGAGCTGTTTGAGTCAAATTCGTCGGAACGTCACTTTATTCCCAATTAGATCGGCACTACAATGCACACACAGTGCGGTACACATAATAATAATAAATGATTTATTGTCATCGAGAACAGATTTACATAAAAAGAGCAAAGTTATATTGTTGTTATCCAAATTATGGCAATAGGGGGTGACTCAGCTTTGTCCACACGGAATAAAGATCCCGTGTTGCGCTAGTTTTCAGCCACCCCCCTTCCCTTAGATGTTGCGGGAAGCTAGAATACCGAGGGGTACACATTAGAGAAATCAAAATGTTAAACACTTAAATTTACACATAAAATACTTGTGAACAAAGTAGCACAATAATATTATAGCCGCTACTTATTGTTTAATAAAGTTCAACGTTAAATTGTCAGAAAACGTTAATAACGAATTAAAAACGTATATATGTATAGTTAAGATAGTGGCTAGATAAACAAACAGAAATTTATTATCTTCACAAAACACCTGGGTAGGTGTTAAATGCTACAGTAGGTACAGAAATTTATCTACTCTGTGCTGTAAAAACAATGTGCACTTGAGATGATATTCAAATGTTTCGGAGAAAAAATAACGCGTTGCGGAGCAGGATTCGTTAAGTATACAAAGTAATAAAAAATAAAAAGTATACAATTTAATATATTATACTAGGAAGCTAGTTGATTAATGTGAATATTTATGGCAGTGTGAACCCACGGTAAAATAGAGGTTAAGTTAACAAATAGTAGTCTCATCAGTTATGATCAATTCTAGCTACTTAGCTAAATACTTAGCCTATCGTCGTAGATAAATCTATATTTGTAGTGGGAAAATAATTAATTAGTGCTAAAGCTCTCAAGAAGAAATTCAACTCCCAAGAAGATGAAAGGGATGAAACACCGTTGCATGAAGGATCGAAAGCGTTATTAATAGGTAAAAAGCGGAACAAGTCGTTTCTTATTATACATATACACGCAATAAAAGACAAACGTACAATAAATTCGAGGTTGACCGAAGTTTGACCTTTGACATTGTTGTAAATAGAAGAACAGATGGCATTTGCAAGGATCTGAAAGGATGGTGTTGCGCGTGGGTAGGGGGTGCGAGGGGTGCGAGGTGGGGCGGGCGCAGGGCGATGCACCGGCAACAGCACGAGTCAAGTGCAGGGCCGGCGAGTGCAGCGCCGTGCGCCGCGCCACCGCGCCGGTCAATACACCCGCCCGCTATCCTTTGCACCCGCGACCGCGCATTGCACCCACTCGACATCGAGACATGCGTTTGTTTTGTCACAGCTCAATTCTAAACGTCGCGTACAAACATGTTGCACTTTCTTATCTATATAGATACAGGATTAACCTGACTACCAATGCACAGCCCAAACTACTGGTTCTAGAAACATGATTACTAATCCTATATTTCTTTTTATTTTATATGCGGGACGAAATTCAGATGTTCAAAGAATACATTTCAGGGTGTGGTAGCATCCGTATCCGCTGTAATATCCGATCAAGTGCGTCATTGTTACAGTAATAACATAAACAAAGCTATTCACCCATAAGCATTGCGTACCAATCACAAGCAGTGTGCGTAAACCATAAATAACTCTAGTAATTGCACCTGGAAGTTTGTGGCTTATCGGATGTGACCAGCTCCCAAGATTATTTTCTGATTTAGAATTTGATTTTAAATTTGTTTAAAGAATTAAAGCGACATTTCAGCAGGCGACAACAACGTCAATTGTAAAAATATTGATTAAGGTTTAGGTATTTATCGATCTGAGACAAAATTTATGGCGACTTTATAGCCTTAGTAGTGCTTAGCTGAAGTAAGAAGTCCTTTTTTGAAATTCAATAAAATTATTAATTTTTTTATGGAAAAAGGCGGCAAACGAGCTAGCGGATCACCTGATGACAAGTGAGCGCCACCCATAGACAGACACACACAACAAGCAGATGTGTTGCCTACCTTTAATGGACAGAGGAGGGCATAGACAGGAATAAGGATATTTATATTTCCTTCTTCTCGTTAAACCCTCCCCGTCCAATCCTCTTCAAGTTCCCATCCTATCCTTATGAGGAAAGGGTGGGAAGGGGAAGAGGACTGAAATTAGGCCTCCGGCACTTCACTCATCAGGCGAAACGCAGAGTACTTCTACTTCACGCCTGTTTTCTGTGAAGTCGTGGTATGTCACCGGTCGAGCGGGCCCATTCGTGCAACAGATATTGTTGTTGCGGACTCTACCACTATATTATATATATAAATTCTTTCTCTTATATAAATTCCAAAAAAGGACAAAAGTATAAATAAATAAAGGATTTAATTCCTAGTAAGCTCTAAGAACACTTTGAGTGCTGTTCATTTTAAAAATCACGCGAGGATTTGTATATAGACAAAGTATGTTCCATCATCCATGTCTGTCATATTATGTTTATTTAATTTTGTTTTCAGAATAACTGAGGTTCTTCTAAAAGTTTACTTACTGACGTACCCTTTGAGGTCTGAACTAAACGTAACAGGCACGACTAAGCTGTTATCCTGAGCATTCGCCGTTATCGACTTAGATTAAGTTTTAAGTATCAGTAATATTTCTGGTAAATAAACATTTTTTTCATTTCAAATTTGAGTGCTCGATAAAAGCTAATAGTGACTGCTGTCCAACTTGATTACTTTAAAAATACTGATCTTATTAGATGTTTAAAGAATAAAGAAGCAAAGTTCAAAAATTTGACTTGGACAGCAGCAATCATATTTAATTAAATTTCCGTAATAAAAATATCGGTTTGTTTATTCTATGAGGTATATAAATTTGATTGTAGCATTGAGAAGTCAGGAAAAAATCGTGCGACCGAGCGGCGAGCGCCCGGAACAAGGAACTAACGGCGTGGATCGCGGAGTGGGCCGCTGCACGGAAGTGACGCGCTGCGGTGTCGACGACCGCGCGCCGTCCGCCTGTTGATGTACCGTCACAGCTCTGCCCTCGAATTATTGCTGATGTTTATATTACGTTTAATGACATTTAAAAACGTCTCAATCTCACAAAGCGACTCTGCTTTAACTATTTTTTTCATGTCACCTTTAATTACATATAAACAATGTGACATTCCATAATTTATTTACGTTACTTTACTTTGTACTTTATAGTGTACGCTTGAATAAAGCTATAAAATGTATATATTATTCATACTGATTCATTATTAATTTATTTTAATGTGTGAGATACTAGGCATGGTTCGGTAAAATCTATAGAGGAACTAAATAATTGTATAATGAAGTAAATCTTATTAAGAAATTCATTGTTCATGTTGATGTTAAGGTTTGGAATTAAAGTCTTAGAAATTTTTAAAAGTTTGTTTTATTTTAATTCGACAACCTGTCATTATATTAACAAACAAATGACTGAGCACGCTCACATACGCACATACAATAACACACACAAACACACCGCGACCGGCGCTGCATTGCATTATAAATTATACTTATATAGTCTTAAATTATTTTTCAGTCTATTGCGCTCTCCTCGTCCCGCACCGGCCACGCACGCACGCACGCGTCTTAACCGAATTATCACATATATTAAACCGATTTGCGAACGATCATTAACTACATAGTTTATTGAATTTATAGTAGGTCGGGGTGGGGGGTAGCGGAGACATGCGGCTCCGCGGGCCGGCCTCACGCCTCCAGCATGCGCGGCATATAGGCGCGCGGCGGCGACGGAGACTTCTTGGACAGGTTGAGCGGCGCGTCCGCCACGTCCACCTGCAGCGCCAACACGGGCGCCGGCGTAGGCGCGAGCGGGGCCTGAGGCGCGCACGGCTCGCACGCTTCGCCGCGCCGCATGTATTGCGTGATGAGGTCGGTGCGCT
>JWHW01031660.1:138550-152422 GCA_000931545.1 Papilio glaucus | reverse complement strand
GAGAAAACTATTATTGGGGGCCTTCATAAACGCAATAAGACCCAAAACAATGGTTATTAGAATTTTTGTCTGTTTGTGCGTTTGTGCGCGCTAATATCAGAAGGTGCGGTTTTCACTATTGTATTGTGGTAAGATTCACTTAAAATTTAGTGTTCGTTTTATCTCAATCGGTTCATAAATAAAAAAAGTTGTTGGAGAACCATGTCGAACATTTGTTCGATAAAAATGCTATACAATAGCTGTTTAGTTGAATAGGTTGAAATTTTAGTTTAATGATGATTGAAAGTTTATATAAAGTTCGAAATTAGCAAGCATCAGCTAGACACCCTGTGCATTGAGATATTCATAGCGTACGCACGTATTTCGGAGCCGCACGGCGCTCCCTGGTAATGGTATCGCACTATTTACACGTATATAGACTTTAGAAATTATGTATGTATTCTTATGTAATATGTTTTGTTAGTTTCAGCTACTAGCTTATTATTCCCGAGGAGAGTTGGCGTTAGGCAGGCGGCCGGCCGTAAAAACTATAGCTAGAACCTATATAGTATGGACTACGGTCACAGTTTAAGAAATCATATGTGATTTCTTAAACTGTGACCTGATTAGACTGTGCTACAGTCATACTGTGTCGACCCCACATACGCGGGCAGAGGGAAGGGAGATGATGACGAGGACAGGGAGAGCAAAATTACAGGGCGAGTGAAACCGCGGGGCACAGCTGGTAGTTTAAATAACGTGTTGGTACATTAATCAAAATGACGCAATAAAACTCATCGGAACCAGAATGATTTCACTGGCTTTCCGACTTCCCGGTTATTCATTATTCCTTGACAGTAGAAATAATCGCCGAGATAATAATAACCAAGAATCCTCAGGAAAGAGCCTGGTGCCACCCAACGATTAGACATCATTAACGGCTTTAAATAATAATAAAATGAACATTTCCCCGTGCACAATACATTCACATTAATCCACTCAATATGGCTCCCAATGAATACCTTTTAACCTTATTTCATTCACACTGACCCTACACACGAACAATGAATATTTCCTTAATATTTTATTAAACAAGATCGCCGACCGTTTCCCGTGTGATTGTTCCTGAACAGGTATCCACAAAAAAAGTATAAGTATCGAAATCGTGGCAAGGGCCTGACCGGCGCCGGTGGCGAGGTCGACAGGTACCGGCCCGAGTCGTTCACACGACCGCTCCGGAACGTAATGCCATTATATAGGTGACGACGAAAATGTACACACGACTTATAAACATTTCATAAAACAAACTCCCCCTTGTCGCGTATCTGTCTCAACGCAATAATTACTAGAAGCATTAATTAAACATACGATTTTCACCAATAGATGGGGGTGATTCATGATTAAGGTTTACGTATAAAATTAATTAAGGTTTTGTGTAAATTAATTGTATTATGAAGATTATTGTTGAAGATGACATAGATGACGTAAGAGAGAAAAAGTGCTAGCGTATGCTCTGCTACACGTGTGAAGCCGGGCGGGGCACTAGTGAATATACAAAAGACCCGAGCGATAGGTACAGATAACGTCAGTAAATAGTTATTTTTGCATTTAAAAGTGTCCCGTGCGCCGCTCGTTACTGCAGAGATTGTCTTCCGTGTATCGCGGCCTTGCTGTTGATACTCTAGGACACCCAGAATACTTCCAGTTACAATGTTCACCGAAATAGTGCACGCGGTTTTGTGCCGTATGCTATACAGTTAGGGACGCGAGTCGCGCGCGGGAGTCGTCATCAGGATGTGGGTGTGTTTACGTGCGCAATTGGCATGAGTTGATGCATACAGCACGGGCGGAGAAAGGTGAGCGGTCACCTATATTGTGCACTTCCCGCTCTGCAGTAATGCAAAGGATCAAGCCCCACGTGGAGCGTTTTACGCTGGAATTATAAAAATCTTCGTATTTTAATTATGAAATATTTTACGATTAATATTGCTGTACGATACGGTCGGTCAGTAGTGCAGTAGACATTCACACGGTTCGAGTGCTGGCGAGCTTGCTGGATAGCGACGAAAACTGTTAAGTATTAAAACATTTCAACAAGATATTCATATTTACCTTGCAGCCCTCGCAGGAGTGGACGCCGTAGTGGAAACCACTAGCCTTGTCTCCACACACGCGGCATAGCACTGTGGTGCCATCAAATTCTGTAACAAACAAAAGTAACGCTTATTAAAGAGCATCAAGAGCAAGATAATAACAGGTCTATGAGACCTCAATCATTACCTTCCTTAAAATTATGTATTATCAACAAGTGTAGAAGTTTAGTTTAAAGCCTGATCTCCCTACAAATAACCGCATTGAAGGGAGCTCGAAGGAGTCGGTTGCTTAAGTGGTATCTGTAGTGCTCATTCAATACGCCGGCATTGTGCCTAAAACTAAGAGTGCTAAGAGAAGATGAAACCGACTCGCTTTTCATATACCTTATAGAAACAAACGATTTTAAATTTACATCACGAAGTAATAATACACACAAACAGAATCAAAAGTATAGTTATGTAAATATGTTTCAGTCAGTATCGAACAAGAGATTGGTTACAGATGACGAATGCATGCAGAGGTTTCGCACACATTGCGTTGCTAAGCATGATGAGGTACGAGCCAGGTATGTATAACAAACGAGCCGCGGTACACGTGATAGCGTCGATAACTCGGTGACTTGACGTCACCGGTGTACATTCTACTGATATACGCTAAAAAAATCCTAATAACTGACAGTATTGCGCGCAAATGTCAACGTGTCCGTTTCTGTCCTTGTGAGGACGTTTCAATTTGTGAAACGATTTAAAATAAATGTTGATTAGTGAAATATTTACGTTTGCGTGCTCTTATAATTTATGTTGTTTCGTGAAAAAGCCACGCGAGTCCGATCACGCCAGTACACCACATATTTATCGGAGGTGCACGTGCCGCCGCCGTATAGACTCCCCAGTCGCGTGATTTATCGCTCAGTTTCAAACTGATTAACGCTTTCGCGATATCACAAGTTTACATTCGAGTTAAGTGTTACACAACCTATGGTTTGTTTATAAAACGCTTTATAAACCTGGAAAGTGCTCGAGTCCCGCTCATTGCTAACACATCGGGTAAACTGACACTGGATAGCAATTTTAGAAAGCGCGTCTTCACTCCACAGACGATGTCGATGAACTTTTACGCATATGATTATGTAAGTCATGAAAATTCTAGTTCGTCAGAGCTGACGCGAGTATACCGAGATGATAATAGTTTGTGTATCGCATAATAGAACATTAAATTAACGCGGAGCATCGGGCTTAAAAAAGAATTGTTAATTGTTAAATGTATGTAAAAATGTATTTGGTTAGTAGGTCAGTGATGAGCCTCCGCCACAACGGGTGTTACGTCCGGTGAGTGAAGCGTGTAATGGCCCAGGAGCGCGCGGGGGAGGGTTGCGGGCGCCGTGCGGGGGCGAGGGAGTCGACCAGGAAACGGGTTCGTACGCCCCGGCCGCTCTCACTTTCCCCTTGCGTTTGTTTATTTGTAAGGGAGCGGGCGCGGCCTTTCAGATGGTACTTTCTATTTCTGGCCCGCACCACTCGCGGCGGCGGCGGGTCGACGTTCGCCGCGGTCGCTTTCTATGGTGTTACTTTCTTTTTTTCAGATCATCACATGGCCGCGGGCTCATCTCGCTTGCTCGATGCGCGGGCGCGCAGGGCAGGCGACGGTGGGGCGCACAATGGAGCAGGGAAAGCGTTTCGAGACGTAACTAGTGCAATTGCAAAGAATCGGAGGCGTGCAGCCATTTCTCCTCGTGTGATGCAACACGAGTTATTTATTTTTTCTCTGATCGACGCGTGCGAGAGCCGCTCGTTAGTTACGTCAATTAGAAGCGAGGAAAGTGCGCGAGAAAGTATCTACGTAACGGCACGGCACGTCACCAAACTGTGTCACGGCGAACCTAGTTTGTATATAACTAGCTTTATCATCAATGTCTATAAAAAGTATACGTAATCACGTTCTAATATTGTTTCCTAGTCAACCGGCACGTAGACGCGCTTATTTCTAAAATCATCTACAAGTTCTATGCCAAGTCGCTTAAACAATACTGGCAACGTTTCCTCTAATATTATGACGTATTAAGTATATACAAGACATGGATCGACTTCAAAACGATCGTGAAACATGACCGATTAATCTAAATTATATAATAATAATAAAATATTTTGCAAATATTTTCTCCCAATACCAATATTATAACAACCCAGTCATAATATTGGCGACGAAGAGAGTCAATCTGCGGGAGATATAAGCGACCAAGAGGCCAATGAGTGAGACGCTACCAATGAAATGCCTCGACCTTCCTGCCCTTGAATCTCTTTTGATGGTCCAAAGTTGTAATATGAAATAGCAACATCCTCACATTGTTGGAGATGGGAAGGATTGAAGGATATAAGTGAACCAAATTGAATTGCGAGTAGAAAGAGGAGGTAGGATTAGACAGTCGACTACATACATTTCTTGTATATAATCGTAGAAGAAAGTGAGTGTAGTCTAAACACGAAGTGTCGTGAGCGAACTGGAGAAACGAGCATCGAGAGAAAAGTAAAAGTGGTGCGGCGAGACAGCTGTCCGCCGCGTCACGCCGCTCCCCGCCGCGCGGCCCGCACCGCGCGCCCGCCTCACGCGCACCACAATCAACAAAAATATTACACGCTCAAACAAACGCGTTAAATGTAACCGTCAACTCTTTTGTTGTTATCAGCAAAATGACGGGAATTCTGTGCGAAAATAATCGATAACACGATAAGATCATTAGCGAAATATCAATAAGCACCCTGCAGACAGAAGTCACCCTATTCCCAGCATAGGGGACTGCCTTACACCATTAATTGCAGAACGTATTTTGCACAAAGGATTTTTAATTGTTTTCCGCCAAACCCTTCCATGTAACTAACATTCATCACACATTAGTTCCGCCGACAAATTCAATTCCACTGAAACATAATTAACAACACCCCATGGATACGCTTAAGAAAATCATGTATCGAAATATAAAAAATGATTGTTCAACAAATCTATAAGGATATTTTTTACAATACAATGAAAATGATAACTTTAAAGTAACATCACACAAAAAAATCCTTCATAATCAATCACAAAGTGTCATTATTCCATATAGGATATTTTATTCTTATTTTTTTCTTAATTGAATAATTAGAGCAAAAACTATTTAAAAAGGATTATTGATTGACATGAAAAGTTTTTAAATTGATTTTTCAATAAAAGAATCTAAGATCACCATAATATTCTGTTGGAAAAAAATGTCAACGCTAAAAAAAAAAATATACAAAATATTTCCAAAATTAGTAGATAGTTTTAATAAGTAATTAAAATAATTTAGCTAAAAAAACCTTGTCTATTTTAATATTGCTCAGATCTTGTTACAGTTACATAACAAACTTAAAATATAATCGTTCAGTAAGACAATGAAGAGTAAACAAAAAAAAATTGTTACAGATACGAAAGACTAAGATTTATTGAAAATAAGAATATTTAAAATTGCAAAAAGTTCAATACATATGCCAAAAAACGAAAATCGAAAAAAAAAACATTTCACTATTTCAACAAAGTGTTAACAGATAAGGTTAAACGCTTGTTTTGTTTGGTCTTACATTACAAAATGTGTGTCATGACAACACGCAGTAAAAATTTTCGTTGTCATAAAACTGTTTGTTTACATCGGTTCCTCATTTTGGTCTAGGGGCCAGCCGGCGAAAGGGAAAAGGGGCATACCTATATGGAGTTCTGGTTCTCTCTCCGTGTGCACCGGACCCATCATATTGTCCGTTGGTGTCGGCGTATCGTAACGCCCGTAACTGCTGTCTGGGGACATCACTCGAGTCAAACAATCTAAAACTAAACAATCGTCTTATCCACTTCACAACACGTTAGCCACATTCGAGCCGGTGGGCTCGGAGACACGAGTGTCCTGCGCGCTCTGCTACCGAATATAGGACAGGAGTGCATAGGCCGAGTAGCGCGGCCGCAAGTCGTCAAGGATGAAGGTCGCTCGTGTCGCGTGTGTCGCCGCACGCGCCGCGTGCGCTTTACTCGAGCTCGATCGACGAACTGAGCTCGGGCCGCGCGCACCCGCGATCGCGGCGCCGAGAGCCTCCCCTTAAGAGTGAAAGTCTGCAAAAAGATCACCGCTCCGCGCGATACGATCGCCTCGGTTACGACGCGGTGCGCGTCGAGCAAATATCACCTTTATGCGCTCGCGAAGCCCGTCGGTCTAAGTTTCAGCGCGAGCCTCGGCGCGCTTCGAACTCCGGTCCCCGAGGTCATTGCCGCGCCCGCCAGGAACCAATGAGAAGCGCGCGCGGACGAGCGTGGCGAGCCATTGGTGGGCCGGCGGTCCTCCCCCGCGCCCGCTCCACGCCGCTCGCTCGAGTTCGAAGACCCGAACCTTGCGAGCGCTCGCGGCCAAGGTCGTGAGAGAACGGCTCCGAGCGAGCGCTATCCGCGCGCCCGAGCGGGACGCAGGCGCGCCTTGCGTCACACCACCAAAATATTTTTGATGATGGAACGCGAGTGAACTTGAACACGAAATCGAGCTAATGGATGGCGAGCGGCGTGTAGGTCGGCATGCGACGGAGTGACCCGCAGCCCGCTTACCCGCTTGCCCGATTCCCTTCTGCCGCACACTTCCGGGTAATCAACTACACTTTAATATTTGCAAAGAATTCCCTCGAAACTTCTAGAACAATTGCAACCGTATTACCTCATTACAATAACCTGTAACTATTAATCTCTTATAAGTATGAATAAATCAATCGAAAGATATTAATAGCAATCATTACACTAAGGCACTATTAAACGACTATCTTAAATGTGTTTAATTAAAAAGACCTAAATATATTTACTATATTGATTTATTCAGGCAACCCAATTCCTACACCGAAGATGATGAAATAATAGCACCCCACATCCTCTCCATGCACGTATGGACTTATTGATAAACAAGGTCTTTATACTTATAGGTGGATAGCTATAAACACAAAATGATTTAATTTTATATAACATCCCATCTAAAAATGTTTTTGAAATTTCAATTTTTCTCCTACCCATTAGAGTCGAAGTTCGTTTGGAGCGAGAGTATTTATACGAGATAAAGCCGGGCGGTGGTGGGCGTCGAGGCGGGTGAATGACCTGGAAATTTTGGCGCAGGACGGTCAAGGCCACCGGCCGCTCTGCGCCACTCCACTCTCAATATATTCCACCAAATTTGATTTATTATTATAACTAGTCTCAAAAGTATATCAAGAACGCTTTTTTAGCACGAAATTCAACATCAAATTGAGCAATGTTCTACAAAGAAAAGGTTATATTTAAGTGAACAAAAAGCACGTGACAGTGTTATCATTGCTCTGAATAATTAATGAGAGTCTTTAAAATGACCATAAATATAAAATACTATATATAGTCTTTAAAATACCATAAATAACATATGCGTCACACACTGTTTCAATTATCCAGAACTAAAAAACGTCTAGAGAAAATTGATTGTAATAATTAGTTAAGACTTATTTAAAAATATATATTAATTTAAGCCCAGCGTGATGATAAGTAATAAAACATAATTCATTAAAAAGGAGTTTTCAATTGACTGTTAAAAATACATTAAAAGTTATCTGGAAATGTTGAATGTGCTTAAGATCATGTGAAGTTCACTATAACAATTGGTTTGTACTAAATTTATTGTAAATTAATTAAATAGCACTTCACGCCAGTTGCATACAGGGGCAGGCAGAGATTCCATTTGGCGCGACGCTGGCGCATCTCTCTCCCTTCTACACCATCAGTCAGTTACATGTATTTCTTATCACTTTCTTTATTATTCATTGGTAAGAAAGTATTCTTTTATTTTGCTAGATGTTACTTTTTGTAGTAAATCAAATGTAATTTATTAGTAAAAAATAAATAAATAAAATGAAATTTATATGAAAATCATCCCAAATAATTGGTTTGACTGAACATTGTGCATACGTTGACACAAAAATATTTAATTCCCTTTCTTCACGCTTTTTACTGCACCTAAACAAAAACATCCAGAAGGCTACGACATTTGTTGACGCTCACTAAAAGGTGCACATTGGTTTTTAGTTTCCTTGTTTTTTGCTTCTAATTGCTTAAACTCTTTTCCTTTCCCTTTTTAATGCTAGAGGAAGCTATTTAAAGGGCTTCGCAAATATCCTCCCGCGTGATGGCTTTGCGAATTTAAAAAAAAATGAAACCTTCCTTCCCATTTCTTGTGCTCGTTTTTATAAGATTGAGTTTACCCAAAACCATCGAAGTCAAAGCTAGTGCCTATAACTCTTTAGTATATTTATACATAACATTAGTATTTATACTATTGTCAGTACACTTTTTACTTACAAACAAGCAGTGGTCAGGGTTGCATACCACCACCTCGCTATGCGCGCACTTTCTAAATGTACTTTTAAGTATGTACTTTTTAAAATCATTACTTGTGTTAAACGAACTGTTAGATGAGGCTTGTTCGGGTGTTATTCTAAGCAATTCGCTTAAAAGTTATTTCAGTTATTATGGTTACGTAGTTATTTCGCTAAAATTAAACAATAATGAATTGAGTGGCATATGTTTTAGCCGCGTGGTAGGAAAAAGTATGAACTAATTTTTTTCACTTCCTTCCGTTGCCCTAACTTTTTTTTAGATTATTGTGCGAATATCAAATTACGCGGTTGTTTATTTTATACGTTACGCGACAAACAAATCTATTCTACGTTACTTAAAGTTGATATTTGCTTGCGTACATATTTTAATGTAGCGAAAGTCGTCAGCCGGTGGCCATATGTATTTTCGTATTGTTCGTTGTGACCACAACTAAAGGGATCGACTCACTTTTGATGATCTCAATCGATAGCGTAAAAAAACTAGTTTTTTTTCTCCGTATCAAATAAAAAGTGTATACCGATTGCCACACTGTTTGCAATTTAGGAGGCTTCGTTTTTTCCGCGTCCGGATTATACTAACGCTTTTATGTCTGTTGATGCTAAATTGCGTCATACAGACGTGCGTAGTTTTTTGTTATGTGCTAAAAATATTTTTAATTATTGTTTAATAAATTAGATATTTATATATATATTTTTAAATATATGTATTTGGAAACTACTTCATAAGACTACAATATTGTCAACAGATTACCAGGTCTTTAAATCTTTTGTATTGTTGTGTGGACCATGTGGAATAACAACCTTGGTCTCCATTTATAAGTCTCTCTTAGTCACAGGCGTGATGTGTTTCTATTATTTTTAAAATGTTAACGTATTAAGAAACTAAGATATCGGAATTCACATATCAATATTTTTTCCTTTTTCTTTTTAACAACAACCGACCGTTTACCGGCAATCGCCTTCATGACAGCTCGGGTTACATTCGAATAATTCAATATAAACGTTTTATAATATGAATAACTACGATGATGACCTCTAAAATATTGTACGGTCGTTAACAACCGCTTTTCAAAACGACTTTTGTAACAATATAACAAAAATAATGAGGGGGCCGGCGGCCTTCTCGACTGAAGGACAAGAGGACAATGGGGCGAGCGTGCCCTTGCCCGCCACCATTTCTACTAACGATGTAACACAGTACTTACAACCATCCATTATCCAGGTCATAAATTTATTTTACAACACCACCGAGCACAGAATGTGGTCAAGGCACGTTTTTACGACTGCCAACCGCAAGGAAGTAAATACTTTGCTGTACTGTCAAATGAAAAAAAAGGAATTAGGTCAAACTTTGTGCGTCCCGAATCCACCATTACCTGGAATGTGGGTCGAGGCTGATGTCGAAACTGGAAATTGTCGTTACGCTTGTAAATTAGATACTTGCCAGACTAGGTAGGACGAAAGTAACACGTGTTGCGCTATTCTACATAGCAGTAAAATACTCATATAAAGTTATACATATTTACAAGTGTAATGTTTATGATTATTATGAAATAATATACACACACACAAAGACACATCGCAAAATTTATAAGCTAATTTATGAATGAGACTTAGTTCAGCTTTTAGAACGATAAAGTAATGACTTGATAATCCAAACATAATAGTAGATTTCCAAATAATGCAATGCACTTCACAATATTGGTATTTTTATAACAATTCTACTTAGCCTTCTTCCAACTGTCTCACAAGGGTAACAAGGCGATGGTTTATTTTAAGAGTAATAACATCTCATGCCATCAATTACACGTAGTTGACGTTTGAGGCACCCCGTGAGTGTTGTATTTTTAAAGCAAACGGTGGTTATCTAAGTTTCAACAAAAAAATCGCAATAACAGAGTTGGCAGTGAATTCTCAGAAGCGATCGCATCGCCGTGGGCAGTTCAGTTACGTCGGACGCCGAATGTCCGCGGCGCGGTCAAGGTCCCGCCGAGCCGCTGAGCGAGCCGGTTGTGAATTGTGATGCCCGCTTGAAACACAACACCCCACCCTACCCTACGTTGTTATTGTTTTTAATACGAACGTTCCTTGCTTCAACTTTATGTACGACATGATTTTCATTGTTAGATTGTCATTGATCTAGATAGATTTACGTGTATCTATTATCCTATGTGAGGACATACAAAACGTGCTCGGTCCACTGCGGTGGAGTCATGATCGATATATGCATCTAATCCCTAAGATGGTGCCATTAACTAGTCCAGAAGTTAGATAACAATTTTATTAAGATTACGAATGTTACTATGACACCAAAGCGCTGGTCGGACAAACAACTTAATATTAATATCCACCACTGATTACGTAAGAAACCGTTATCATGGAAATGTTCACTACCCTCCCTAAAGTTCAAATCAAAAAATATGCAACATTGAAAAGAATACAAATGTAATACGGAATGTTTTACCAATAACAAATTGAAGATGTATTTGTTATTTCAGGCGTTTGTCGACTAAATCCGATGACAGGGGAGCGAAGAGCGGCAAGTTTTTCCGTGGTGGAGTGACAGTGAGGTCAGCGCGAGTCAATTACCCCGCGAGCTGCGACACCGCCTCGCCACCGACTTGAACAAGTTACTCGAACACATGGACACATGCCACCGACAGCAACAAATAACCGCTATCATTTTTATCACGGAATCTCAGACAACATTCGACATGCTGGCTGCTTCTACTTACAAATTTTCTTCCAAACTTTGACTATTTTTTAAAATGGTATGGTTGTCTCTTGAAAGCGGAAAAGCCACTTAAGATTAAAGGCAAACAAAGCACATGATAAGTTGTTCTCAAGGGGAACAACGTTTCATTCTATGTAGCATTTAAAATATGTTTTTTTTTTACCGGGCTTCAGTCCGTGGTGTCGGGAACTTGTAACTCATAAACCATTTGCATGAGTCTTCTCAGACAAAATGTATTTAATGTGATATACTCGCTTTACGTCATTAGGACTCTTAGCTGGCTGGTGGGGCTGCCCGTAGTCAATATGGTATTTCGATATAGCTGCTGCTGTGCGTCAAGCTTGTGCCTACCGTCTATTAGTGAATAAGCGAGCGAGTCACACAGGCCGTGTGATCCGGACGCGCTGAATCGCACCGACCTCGTCTGATTCGGCAACTCGTGCCAAGGCCAAGGTCAATTGGACGGGTGCGCTCAATTAATAGCTCGATGGTTAGGGTTGCCACAGACAGAGATACTGTCCTTCGATCAATATTTTGAATATGTATATGTTTGTGAAATGCTTATTGTTAAAATAATTTACCTCATAATCTATTAAAACATGAACCTCTTAATTTTGACAACCTCAAAGGACACTTTAAAGAGGAAGACAGGTATAGAGTTGACTATTTTGAAGTATTATTATTATCTGACCAAGCAGTTGTTATACCAAGACAATAAGCATTGTGTACATATATAGTTGTTTTTGTGAACACAAAGTACAACCTTAGTGTTCAGGAAAACACCACAAAGGTTTAAAAAAAATTTTTTTTTTGTTTTTTCCTCATTGGGATAGAATGAAATAGCAATCGCTACCCGCTTTTTACAAAGCTTTTGTTGCCAAATGGGACAAGGAATACCATCGTCATAAAAATATTTCATAATAATAACTAATGTACAGGCCAGTTAGCCTGTACGAGTAAAAGTGTGGAAAATACATTGTGAAAATGCCATTTCTTCCTAACTTTGAAGAAAAGATGGGTAATTCACGATCACAACCTGTTTCGCAGTTTTTAAATCTTGAAAAACGACTCCAGAGGAACGCAAAACTTGCAGAGATGTATCGAGACTTCATAAAGAAGTATACAGACTTGCAAATCATGACACCATCTAAAACAATAGCAACCAATATTCCGGAGTGCTGCTACATACCTCGTCAACAACGAAATTCAGAGTTGTGTTTAACGCCTCCCAGAAATCTACAAGTGGCCTCAGTCTCAATCAGTTACAAGAAAACCTACAAAAGGACATCCAGACTCTTATCCTGAAGTGGCGATCTTATAAATATGCCTATAATAACTACTCAAATCTAATAGATTAATTAGATCGTGACCTACAAAGCAAAGTTATTTACTAAAACACGTTAACGCCTGCACGGAACTGAATTCTAAATAAGCTATATATATCACGATTCACGAATTTAAATAATCGTCAAGCCGACAAATGGCCCCATCGCGTAGCTAGTGTAGGAGCATTTCCTCGTTCGTGTCAATGCCAAATCGTACCGAATTAACCGCAATGTCACAGCCGTCAAGGTAACTAACTACGACGCGAGGAAACCGCTCATGTATTAAAAAAAGGTTTATTACAAACTGGCTTGAAACATTAAATGTTAGTGATGACAGTTAGATGACGAGTATTGTACGTTATGTTAAAAATCGACAAATTATCTTCCTTATATCAGTATAATCAAGACAACATCGTTCAATGGCAAATGCATTTCACAATCGAAGTGCCGATCGCTTGGCGCTCCAACTCGCCTTGATATTTACACTATAAGAAGACTTCCTGCTCCCGACAAAGGACGACTGCGAACTATCTACGCTGACGCTCTCCTCGGAACGCATGCTATCAAAACAAGTGGCGCCGCAAAAATACAAAATTAGATTAATTAGAGTAAAAGTGGAACGCAATCTACCCTAGTCCACGGACCGAAACAAAACTGAACGCAAACGCGCCAACTGGAGCATTGATATCGGGTATTGGCGCAAAGATCCACAGCCGAGAGTCTTTACTGATAGTACGAAGCTATGTGTTGCAGCAAGACTGAAGCAGGTGAGGAGTGCGGCGCGCGCTAATCAGAGCGGCGCGAACGAATCCCCGCTGATGATGCGCCGTGTTGTATAATCTGTTGCGGGCCGCGTGTACGTGGCAATGTTACGTGTCGACACACATCGCACGCGCACACGCCGCTACGAGGAAGCGCTCCGTATTGATTTCCTAGTGTTACATTTACTCAACCTCATTAGCGACCGATAACGACGTGTGATCGCTTTTTCCATAACGTCTTATCAATTTCATTAACCTAATTCAATGTTAAGTAATGACGACTCCGCGATCGAACGAGAATAAAGAGATTCCGGAACCGTGTCCCCATTCTGTCGAAATTCTAGCGAGCGTCACATTATACAGATATGCTCCACTTAACGTGGCACCCGCCAAAATCCGTGTGCGTGAAAACCATCGGCCGATTTGAACTCAAACAAGTGACAAGGAAAAGTTTTCGTATAAACAAAAAAAAAAATAGGTTCTTATTGTGGAGTCATTCGGAGCGGATGAGATAGTGTTACAGGTGTGAGATCATTGATCATAATTGTGGTATAACGATTGCGATGGCACGAGAGGGAGCGCGG
>JWHW01031660.1:76807-94115 GCA_000931545.1 Papilio glaucus | reverse complement strand
TTGTCGCTAAATGACCCAATTTTTTTACCGTAATGAGGTCGCCACCTTTTCGTTATCTCACAGAGTTGGCGATATAGATTTGTAATATAGATAGGAGGCCTATTAAAAACTATATGTAATCAATTTAAGCAAAATAATTTTAAATACGCTCCCGCGCCAGGTCCACGTGCGTTTTCTTCAAGTATGATAAAGTCAAATAAGCTAGCCCGTGTTCTAACTCCTTATGTCAAAAACATCATCGGTGATTTAGTGAGCTTTGCGCCGCTATTCGCATTACTTTCAAGTTATTAAATTCAGTCAAAACAGATTAATGTCCGTATAACTTTTATTCAACTAAAGGTTTACGCAAAAATAGCTATAGCTGTTCATTTTAAGGTACACAGGCGCGTAAGCCTTATATAAGTAAAAAGTACTTTCTCAAAGAAAATTCCGTTGTTTTTGAACTCACTACTGTACTTTATTTGGATCAAAACAAAACTGGCATCAAATGCTTATGAAATATCTCAAATATAGTGTAGTTTATAAATAGCGTATTGGGTTTAAAATTTATAATATACACATGTATTTATTGAATATGTAGAGGGCGATGTTGGGCCGAGGGCGGCGGTGGCGGTGGCGGTGTCGAACAGGGAGCGACCCAGTTGAAGTTCGTCGACCGAGTTATATTTAGCCCTCGTTCCCGGCTCACTCGCGGGCTGCATCCTACACTCGTTGCACTGCATTCGTTATCGCGACGCATCCACAACACACAAGAATACAACTAATCAAAGCAATCTTTTAAGACAACAATAAAATATACGTCAAACGTTCCTCGTGGTATTCATAGTAGAATTAGCATCGATTTATTTTACTACTGAGATCTTGAGTTATCTTAATGATAAGTTGATGTGGGTGGGATGTTAAAACAACGATCAAAAGATCACCGAAGAATGAAAAGGCATAAGATAATATCAAAAGATTGTGATAATTGTCACAATATTATTGAAAATGAAACATACTATTTAATAACAATCTTTACCTTTTTATAACGTAAAGATAATATTTTTATTAATAATAAGAATATAATGTTTTAACGGCTGATATTAAGTCGTGATTTGGCCTTAGATTATTGCGCACTAATAAATGCAGCTTTTTGATAGATGAAAATTAGAACATGCAATCCACCGTGAAGCCCGCCGGGGCAATGAAAGGCTGATCAACGACACAATTACCTAGGTACCTGTCAAATCTCTGATCCCATGTAATTTCAGTTGCAAGATGCATAATTGATGTATTTTTTCTTATAGAAAATGAAATCGTTTAGGGATGCCGTTTAACTTGGCAGGTGTGTTAGTTGAACAAAAATTTGATAAACTTATCAGATACCGGGCGATATTAACCATATAATTGATTACCATTAGGTCTCAATCAGAAACAAATCCTCTCCATTTGATTCTTTTATTACGTATAAATTTCAATCAAGTTTGTTGGGAAGGCAAATCACTCAAATTTCAATTTCTTTTTTAGATTTAAAAGAAGTCTCCTTTCTGTAAAATTTCCTATTAAGAATATTTTAGGTACTTCGACAGGATGTGGCATCGCCGTGGGACGCTCTGCATTTTACAAAGCCGTGAGGCTCTTTGTTCGCGCCCTTTATTTAAATATGTATTCCAATCTTTGAATAATAACAGAAATTTACCTGAAACAAAAGAAAAAAAATATTAATATTTGTATACTGAACTTGTTACTTTTTTAACACCTTCCCCACCATATTTTTGAGAGATATTCAATAGATATGTGTAAAATTGATATCGTATATATTTTTAATTGATTAAGACAGCGAAACATTTCTGTCCGTGTTGACTTCAGTTATTTTAATTTTAAGTTAATCATAGATCGACTGTAGTTCGTTTCTCGGTGAAATCATTAAAAACAGATGTTGAGAAGTATAACAAGGCTTTACCACGAGTTTTTAAAAAATGTAAGATTAATTGTATGGGCTTAGAAAAAAAATTGTATATGTATAAAACAATTTTTTTTCTAAGCCCAAAAAACGAACGGAATGGATCACTCAAAACCAGAGACGATTTGAGTTGACAGATTTTTGCCTAGCAGAGTTTACTTTATCTAAATAAACATTCATGTCAAACAAAAAAAATCAAAAACATGTGACAATGTACTAATTGACTTTTTCGTATGTAAATAATCGTACGTCTAAACTATAGAATCTTTAAAGTATTCATTTCAGAAATTTAGTTTGATTAAAGCAACAAATTTTTACTTTTTAATTTTATTTATCCAGATTTATTTACTCCAAACAATTGTTAATAAATTATTTATGTTATCAGCAGTGTATAAAAGCTATATAATATCTCTATATATAATATCTCTTATCCTACTTCATCTTTATATATTATCTGTCAATATCATGTTGGCTAGGTAAGGTTAACGGTCTCATCGCATAATTAAAATATAATGTATTTTGTTAGGTTCACATTACCCGCGGCCACGGTGCCCATACATGTCAACATCTCCGCCGTTCGTATTCCTAGAATAAACTAGAACCTATTATTATCATACAGTGAAACACTTCAACCTAGCTCACTGCCGTCGGAGTCAGCGTATTTGCCTAATTGATCAAATATATGTAGTTCAATTGAATATGACATGCAAATTTAGATCGTATAATATAACGTTAGAGTTTAAAGTGTATTGCTGTACGCGGGCGCTGGAGTCGTTACGTTGTCATCGTCCTAATTTTGCAGTGTCCTCGTTTTTGAGGTCAGCCTCTATCGGGGCAACGAACTCGTGCCCTTATCGCGGAGAGAGACGGGGAGGTGGCTGCCAGCTAAGCGACTCTCGGCAAGCGTTTGTGTTTGTTCTACTCTGCGGCAGATGGCGCCCTGGATTTTTTATAGTTAATTTTTTTTTAATTATATTTTTTCACATTTATTTTTCATTCATCACATTTATAAATGATGTCTAAAATATGGACTCATCCTTTTTTATACAAGGGGTTTCTACTAAGATAAAATATCGAAAAAGAAATTAAAATGTACATTAAATTAAAAATTATCATGAAAGCAAAAGTAATAGCTTCCATATTTTTAGTTGTATTAAAGCCAGAGTTAACAAGTCGAGTATTTATGAGGTGCAGCGCGTAAATTCGTAGCGAAGCACTCTACGCACACACGAGCGCTAGCACTACGTAGGTACGTAGTCGTAGGTACGGGCGCGGGTCGACGCACGGCAACCAGGGCAGCCTTGTTCTGTCCTCTGCGCCCTATTTCTGTCGCCACAGAACGCCGTCCCCTCCCCCTTCCGTAACCCCCCTCCATAACCCAACACTTGTAAACTTACTAACTCCAGAAATTACTTTTACGAATTGAAATTGAATTTAGGCTATCCTACTATGGAGTCATTACCTTTTGATTTACTAATGAATTAAATGAATTTTGATTATTAAAGAATCCTTCTAAATTTATATGAGATTTTGAGAGATGAGATTTTGAGATGAAATAAATTTTCTCTTTGTTAAGATATCAAAAAACATGTGTTTAATTTATTTCTAGTTAGTATTCGAGAAAAAAAACCGAATACAAATCTGCGAAAGAATGCAGATTGCGTTTTGTCTGAATAAAATTGAACCGGCGTTTGATTGCATTGCTGAAACACATTCCGAGTCGGTGCGCTGACCTCGCGCGCGAATCGCCTTCGATGTCTTCTCAGTAATCGGCTAGAAACAAACAACTGCGCGGTTGCACTATAATGCCGTTTGCATATCTATTGCAGATGGGACTTTACCGACCAATGTGTAAGTATCACAAGTCGTGGAGCTCGAAGGTTAGAAGCATCAAGGTACGATCGTTTCAACGGATGCTGTGCGCCGCGCAACAATTTCAAATCGTTCCAATTTTATTTCTTTATTAGTAAAAGGCTCGCAATCAACCTTGAAGGTTCCGCTTAGTCAATATGGTGTGTTGCGTGTGCCAGGGCTACCGCTTTATCAGTGATGGATAAAGATTAGTCTAGTGCGATGTTTTCCTATATTAAAAACATCGTTACCTAAACAACGTTCATTAGGTCGAAAATATAGTACATATATTATGATAACCTTTTTGTTTGATTTACATAAATAATAACTCACTAATAATGTATCAAGTTTATATATGTAAATTAACGTATTCAAACATAAACACGAATATTGCCTCGAATTAGTAAATTTATTGAAGAAGCAAACAACGAAACGAAATCTAATAAAAGCAACAATGTTGCATTGCCGCACACTAGAGCAAGGTATAGATGTATGTGTGTCAGTGTTGGTGTGTGTGTGTGTGAATGACGTGGCGAGGTAGGTGTGTGACGCGGGTTGCGTCAACTTTTACTCGCACTTTCTCAAGCGCTTGCGCAACACCGCGTAGCGCAATACTGGTTCAGGTACCCGGTACTCGGTGACAGCATTTCTCTTTGACTCGACGACAATTCTGTTACGACACATGCTAGATAATATTATAAACCGGTTATCGTATACCTTCTAATGTATCTTCTATATTTACCCATTTATTTAATAACTCTAGTGAATGAGAATGTATGAGCTATAATATGTAAGTATTATAACCCTAAATCTATTGATAATTCAAAATCGTAGTCGACAAAGAACACGATCCCGTCGTATCGAAGTAAATGGCGAGATATATTCTTGTGGTTTATCATTGAACTGCGAGATTGTTTTTTGCATAAAAAAATTCCATAGTATATTTTGAAACCGAGTAATAGTAACATTTCAATGGAATTGTAGTGGTAGGTAACGGAACGACGAGGGGGCGACGAGTGCAGGTGGAGGGGAGCAACACGAGGTACGTGGCCCAGTTTCGCGCGGGTGCATGAACTCTAACGAGGTAAGGCCACCGACCGCGCTGGTGTTTATACCAAAATACACCTTATCTACATACGCTTTGATTTCAAATTCGCATATTATTTAATTGACCAGTATATCGTCATAAGCTAACTATGTATTGATATGAAACGGAGGAGTTGGATGTGTGACGCCTAGATCCAGCTGCGGCGCGACCTTCGCAATTATCGCCCTCGTGAGTACCAACCATTAGGCGCTACAACTTATGTACATCAAACAAATATATATATCATGGTCGTATATAATATCAATGAATAGTTTATAATACATAAACCCCGAATGAAGAGAAAGTAACGAAACAAATTTACGTTGCAAAAGTGAGTGGCAGCGTTGGCATGGGACTTCCAAGGGGAACTTATATCGATCAGATTAGTGACATCCTAAAGAAGGGCGATATAAGGAATACTCGTAACCGACGAGCACGTATGCGTAGATGTATGGATGTAGAAGAAACGAGAGAGCTGTTCCAGGATCGCGCCAAATGGAGATCCAGTAACTCTGTCTGTACCTCTGGGTTACGGGCGTGAGCGCATATCTATATATTTATTTTATAAATCGTAGGTTAGATCTAGGAATGCAATAATAAAAATTAGGTACAAGCGTTTCAATGACTGACGTATGAAAGATGTAATGATTGTAATCCGTTTTTAAATTATATTGAAAGATATTTTTCAAATAAACAAGGTACATAGTCATCCTACTTTCATCTCTTACTCGGCAACTCGTGTAACAATAGAGAGATCGAACTCCGTTTAAATTGTATATAGGCCTCATCTTAGTCGACTACGGGAACCAAGCAATGCGGATTCCGTGTACTTTACAAGTCTTTACGTCGATACATAACACCTGTTTACGTTTTCTTAACAGGAGATGAGATAATTTGGTAAACGTTTTTGTGAATGACATATCACTGCGTTGATGGGGCATCTAATACCGTGTCGCACGGGGCTTATGGAGGCAATAGAGAAAGATAGAGATGCACAAACAACATGTTTTATGTGTGACAATTCTTTCTATAGATATGTTTATGTCAGAACATATCATTTATATTATATTTTTTGGACTAGGTGGCATTATTAGAAATACAAGAATACAGTTGCTAAGTGGCAATGTGGTCGCAAGAAGAAGCAGCGATGTAAACAATCTGCAACTGGCACAAGATACATCAAGAGCAGCCGATGCTGGGTAGCTCGGTTGTCATAGTACCCGTACTCATACAAGTGCATATCTCTTAATAACATATAAAAGTATATGCATGTCTGTCGCGGAGATAGGCGCGATCTGTCAATGCTTTTCGAGGAGTTTGAAAATGTCAAGTTTAACATTCGATGTCATGGCGCACGTTCTTGTTATTTATTACAACTCGTTTCAATAAATTAACCTTAACAACTGTTATTGAATAAAACATAAAATTGCTGTCACATTTTCGGTAAGCTCGTAGCCTAGCGGCAAAGGTTCCTTACTGTGGATCCGGTGTTATATTTGATAGACGAAGTTCTAATTGAGAGTTTAATGAAGTTATTTATGGCATAGGTGAGCACCTTTTCAAAGTTGATAGCGATTTTAGCCTCTGAATGTTGGACTGAATAGTTTGGAGAAAAACAACACGGGTTTTATTAATTTCTCTGGAACAACATGTGTTAGGTTTTTAAACTTTACTTGTAGTATTAGAAGGTTATAAGACGAGTTGTGTTTTACGATGGTTGTATGGTTTTGTTTGACCAATTAATTAGCGTTGTGGTTTGGAGCGAGGTGCTGTATGGCGCTCGGTCGCGGGCGCGGGTCAGCGCTGGCTGGCTGGTCGGCCCCGCGCGCGGAGCAACAAACTCTGCAAGGTTGCGCCTTGGCTGCGCTATCGTTAACTACAGTTACGATATCGGCCGCCCTTCTCCGACAAACTGTTTTATTTTATTATGTTGCTATCACATCGATATTACTGCCGAAGGTCCCGGCGATTGTTGCTGTAACTATTTCTTGATATCCACTCCATATTGATGCAAAATATAAAAATGCGACAAGTAAGTTTTTTGCAATGTTGTAATATCGTTATTCGTTGTTAAGAACAAAGAAACAAAATGACCAAAAATGGTGGGATATCCCCACCATTTTTGTTATGGTTGCATATGTATGCATATGCATATTTTTTTACGTAAGAAATCGAAAATGGGACTCATTGGCAAAAGAGAATAGGATTAGAAGCCACGACAGAAATAACGAAGAAATCGAAGATAGTCACTCTAACCTTTATCTTCATCTTTAAAACATTCCTGAATGCGAAGAGAAGTCAGCTGGAATGGCTCAAACTAAATATTTCAGAACTAAAATCTATGTATCCATATAACATATAAAAGTATCCCAATAAACAGCTTTCACAAATATTATGTACGAGGTGCTACGTTTTCGTAGTACGTAGGTCTACGGGGTACGTAGATTTCACTTCCTTTCACTTTGGTTTAAGTAGCTATCTGTATGTCTAATGTATAAATCTCTAACTATCTAAATTGGGTTAAAACTGTGATAGCTTATAATACATATTATAAGCTATCACGCATTTTAACACAATAAAAAAGATTATGTTTTGACAAAACAAAACGTCTAGCGCCATCTGTTGGTGGATAGGAAAACCAATAGATGCAAATTTCATTTTTAAATTACGTTTTAAAATGGGGTATAAATTAGGACGAAATTTAGATTACAATTAAATTGGCATAATATTTTTTCAATAAAGCGTGAAACGTATACAAATAAGAATTGTCGAAGTGAAACGGTAAAAGAAAAAAGTTACACACAGTAACATAAATACTGGCTGACGTAAGCGTGGGTAAGTATGCAATAAACAAACTGAGTCAAGAACGTATTTTTTCTGTAAAGGGAGCGATGACCGCGGCCGGCGTGCATTGCGTGCGTCACTCACCTCGCTGCAGCGAGGCGGAGCTCCCGACTCCTCACCTCAACTGCGTAATGCTTTATTAGCATGAAAAGAAAACATTTTTGCGCTCTCAGCCCTAAACTCAATAAGCTCTGAACTAATTAGTTAGTTAAAAAATTTACTTTTAATGAAGTAAAGTATCTCTCACTGTTAGAAAGAAAGTTATTTTAATGAATTATATTTTATTTAATTGTGTTATTCCAATATAAATAATTATATTTGTAAACATTTACATCTGTCCATTCGTATCTTTAACTTTAATTCAGAAATATCTTGAGTTTGGAATTTTAGCAAATATTTTGAAATAGGACGCTCAGTTTTATTATTTTATTCTTACATAAAAATTATGCAAGTATTTAATGTAAAAATATTTCATCTCCTCATCAATTATTATCAAGAAATTTCAATTTCTTCATAAATCAAATCGTTATTAATTTATATTTTTTAGTTACTAATAAATAATTTATATTAAATAACAACCTTTATAGGTTGTTATTTAATATAAAATGTATCATTATTGATACATTAAAGTACGAACTTAATAATTCACTTGAATCGTCAGTAGCGCCATCTTACAAGTGTAGCGTGAAAGCTTCAAGTAAGAACGTTACTTCTGCCATCTAGTGGAATTTCCCAACACTACGTAGGCTTTAGCGCACGAACATTAGACGGAATTTCATGAACATGTAACTAGATAACGCTGTAATATAAGAATAAATTATTTTCTTACTCAAACCAATTTAGAGTGTTAACGTTCTTTTATTTTATCTAATGAAAAAAGAAATACAATTTAAGATTATTAATTTACTCCCAAATATTAAAAGTGGTCATATTATTGAATATTCATCAAATTGAAAATTAGGAGACAATTTTTTTATTTACTTTACTTTTATTAAAATTACGATTAAGCCGTTACTTGTCATTAAACCGCGTTTTTATTTACGGGGCATAGCAATATCTTATCTTACGTAAAAATCCTATTATTTATTCCAGATAAATTTTAATTTCGAATATTACCTGAAATTTTCTAATGTAAACTATCGGACCCGGGAAAATAAGTCTGACAAAATAGAATTAATTTATGTTGTACTCTACCTGATGCCCTTCATTGGGCATCTTAAATTATGCATTTTTGTTTTGTTGTATAAGTCAGGTTGTATAGACACATTGTATCTTTCATTTCATTAGAGATAACGCATACGAAAAATGTATAAGGAAACGCATTTTCGTGATATATTTTTTTGTGAATATTTTATACTTTTTATTAGTTATTCTGCTTTTCGAGGCGGAGACAAGAGACAAATTCAACAAATCAAAGATCCAAAATATCCTTTAGCCGTTCTTGCGTTATAAACGGTGTAACTAACAAATACAGGTATTTCATTCGTAATAGCATCTAAGATTCTATTGGCCGAATACTGGAACTCATTCATTCAAATCTGTATACATTTGATGGCCATTCAAATATGAGGAATATCATTTTTTTTGGTATACACAAACGCTACTCAAGACAATTGATTGCATGCTAATGTAATCAGCCATTTACTCTTTAACTATTTATTCAAAACAGAGTTAAGAGTACTCGCGACTACCTCCAGATTTTTGGGCTACTTAAATCGATTTGACAGTTCTTTTGACGGATAAATGGCGTTGATTGACGACAGTGCTACATTTGACTAACTATTAAATTTAAGATATGCGTATAATTGACGTTTGAGAATACGAATTTCGAGTTCAAGCGTGATTCGAACATTTAAGACGCTGTTAAATATTTAATTGAGTTTTCAGCATTCGGCCGTTAGACTTTTAAGTGCTAATAAATATGCTAATAAATCATCCATTGGTTACATATAAAAACGCAAGTGTATGAAATAAAATTAAAACAAATCCGAACATAATAAACTACGTAATTCTAACCTCCAGTCGTCTTTCTGACTATAGTCCGGAACAAATACACGACTGACCTACAAACGGTCGCGTACACAGAAAGATATATTATCTATCCTCTTCCTACCTCAACGCGGTAGCGGCGTGCGGTAGAGACGGCGAGACTCGTTACGTTGACGAGCCTCTGCTCTCAATGTCAAGTTCACCTATTATTATTAGTACTCAATGCCAGCAAACACATGCAAACCTAGTAAGTAGCACGCTAGGTGCGCAAAATATATCGTACTGTAAGAATGTATAACACATCCACCATCTCGCTAATATAAAACGAACATAAAAACACATATGTTTTCGTCAAAGTTTTACCTGTTACATTTTTTAGTTTTTGTAGTCCAATTATGAATTTAAAAGTTTAAGGTATTACGTATACGTCTTACGTCAACACAGATTAATTAATATTCAGCGAAAAACATGTCAGTGGAAATTTTACGGAATAAATTAAAGGTTGGCACTTTCTTTCTTTACGGTTTAGGTGTGTTTTATGACAAACTTAGAAATGACCTATAATGAGTACGTTGTTTGCGCATCATCCATTAAGATGATAAAAACACAGGACTGTTAGGCGTTCCTCGGGGATTATAAAAGTTTCTACAACGAGGAATAATAAAAAAATAATATCATTGGTTTTGACTGTTACATATTATTGATATATTTTACAAATAATTTATGTTATTATACTCGGAATTAACTTAGAATATAAGAAATTAATCCGTCCGAGGCCGCGGGCAATGGCTAGTAAAGGATAACTCTCAAGTGGATTATTATGGGGTGAATAAAATAGAAAACTACAATATAAATATATACATATTATGTCACCGACCGATTGTCAGAGCAGGCATTTTATAATTGGGCTAGGCAAATTCTAAACGGTCGGCACATTGTCAGTTTAACGAATTAGTGAGAATGTGCCCTTTCTTTTCTAGGCACTTTACAAAGAGGCGATGTAAGGCAGGCGCATATTTATCCCATAGACATGACTTTCTTTGTCTACAAAACGAACTTTGAGCGCTGATTTGTCGGTTCCCGGTTTTTTAATTCGCTGCCACTTAATCGCTAAATGTAAACAAATAAATGTGATTTTATTTTCAATTATTTTCGTAGCATTAGTAACTATTTAATTAATTACACAAGTTATTTATTTTCCAAGAGGTAATGAACAGTGAAATATAACCCAAAGAATTTTCACCTTTATCAACTGGATATAGACATCACAAACAATATTACACAGGTTTCTTAAACATTAAAAAATATTTAAACAAAAAAAATATCGTTGAATTCTCACTAACTTTTTTTTATAAACCGATTGAGATAAAAGAGACACTAAATGTTAAGACTACACTTACGTCTTACTACAATACATTAGTTAAAACCGCAACCAAATCGGTTAAGCCGTTTCTGAAATAAGCGGTAACAAACGCACAGACAAACAGACAAAAATTCTAATAATGATTGTTTTGGGTTTTATTGCGTTTATAAAGACCCCAATAATAGTTTTTCTCAAATATCTTCTATGTACAGACAGCGATCAGTTACATTTTTATTATATGTATAGCTGTGGGCTTCGTCTAAAAAACTGTCATACTCATACATACATACATACATTACAAAGCTAATGTTTAAAAAAAAGTGTGTTTGTGTGTGTACTTATGTACGCCAGAAGTTTTTAGCGTAACAAAACAAAAATTACTAATAAAATTATCCCATGTTCCAGTACCGTTTGCTCGTAAAAAGCAGACTTTAAATGCAATTAATAACGGTTTAATTATAATAATACTTCATTCATAAAAAAACACAAATTAATTATAATATGATAATGTTGACTTTTTGTTGTTAAATGACAGCGCTTTTAATCAATTTTGTGCAAAATAAGTTTTCCGTATCTATATAATTTTGAGATTTCAACCAATCTGTCAATTCAAAAAGTTCATGTCTGTTTAGAGAAGATGGAAGACACATTGATGGTTTTATTTATTTTGTTGTATAAAGGAGGGCCAAGAATGTAATTAAATTGTCGCGCAAAGAAAGTTTTGTAGGTAATGTAAGGGTACACGGGACTCTAGAAGAGTCAAGGACAAATGACTGCCGTATAGTTAATACATCGCATTGTGCATACAGTTGCTGTGTAGAGAATTTGAATGGTTTGAAGGTAATAAACCTTGAGTAATGTTCGCTGTGCTCTTTCGATTTTCAACATATGAGTTGTTTTAGCACCGCTCCATGCTTTGATACAGTAAGATAAGGTAGATTAGTCCAGGGAGTAAGTTGTCTTTAGTAATCAAAAAACTTGGAATTATATGTAAATGTCAACAAGTTGTTATTGGTTGCCATGGTAGCACCATGCTGTGGGATTCACTATTAGGTGCAGCTCGTCGTAAAAATTCACTCTCATAATTCTCGGTCAGGCGGTCGGCCGTAAATACTTTAGCCAAAACCTATACAGTATGGACTACAATCATACTGTGCAGACCGATAGAGGATGATGATGAATTTTTCCCAAACACGCCAAAAAAAACCATGCATTGATTGGTTTCATAAATTAACCTGATTCATTTTACAATCATAACGCTTACCTAACTGGTGGAGTAAATATTTTAGACAGAGCGCTCTATTTTTTCCCTCGAAAACTAACAATACCGATGAAATTCTATTTTTGAGAACAAGCGACCTTAGCATTCTATGTTTTGACAACTATCAAATGAAAATATTTAACTTGTGTCACTTCACCCTTGACAATTTTTATATGAGAATATTTTCGATCACTTGTTTCTGATTTCGACCGCTCTTAATAATCGACCCCCAGATCGGTCTACGTTATATGGCGATATGCTCACTCCTAGTCGCATTTGAGACCGAATGTTGACTGAAAAGCTAGCGAATTCTATTTATGTCTTATCTAGCAGGTTTCAAAGTTGTGAGATATAATTACTGAAGATTTTGATCGAATTAAAGTTTCCATATGCGTAAAACACGACTTTCCTAAATATATGAATTTTAACGCTGAGTTTTGTCATAATCTAAAATGAAAGCACTTATATTAAAATTAAAATTACAAAGAATGTGCAGTTCAGCAATTCCAAAGTAGCTTTACGTTAAACAATTCTCAAAATAGAACCGGCGTCACTGGCTGCGATGTTGCTTACTGCAATAATATTAGTAATAGAAGGAGTATTAGTTCAAATTAAAGTCGCTTTTCCCACCATTTGTTGTTTACATTTAATAATTGATGATTCGGTTATTAATTAAATATCCTAGATGTACACGTGTAAAGTTATATCGTGAGTTTTAATCCAAGCCGGTTTGTACTAATTAGGCATTATAACATAGATTTATATCCCCTGAGATACCGTGTTCGATACAAATTCGAATTTCAAAAAAGACGCTGAATTTTTGCCGCGAGTGTATACCAGTGTATCAGCGACAGATACCCTAAACTGCGGAATGAGCTTAACATATTTAAAATACATTATTTGGACCTTGTTAAAATATTATTTACTTGTAATACTATTTAAACTGTGTCCATAAAACAATTCTAAAATATTTAAAAAAAAAATAATCACAAAGCAAACAATGTTTTAAATTTCAATATAACTAACATCTACTTTTACAAGATATACTAAAATATTTGTATCTATATAGTGTTAATCAAAATTAAATCAAATTACAAAACATTTTAAACAACACTTTTTAATATATCGTCTTTTATATTTAATTTTTAGGGTAAATATAATTTTGTACGTAGTTGACCGCACTTTATTTTCGCACGCATTAGTTTTTATTTTGCGATAACTATTTATGAACTTTTTTGTAGATCTTTTTAAGATAGAATAGATCTTTTTTAGATACGATTCCGTACTACATTAATTTGATCTATCTGCCAAGGTTTAGTCCAGCGTTTGCAATGTAAGCACACAAAAATATGTTTTCTATGACATCACATTACAAATATTTGAAAATATTTGCTAAACAAAACTGTAAATAAAAACTGTAGACCGTCTTTCCTTACCGTTGAAAGTAAAAATGTCGCATTACGCGTCAGGATGTACAAGTTTAGCATCGTCGGCTCCCCTGCTACTTTATACAGTATACCTTCTAATTGTGAAAGAATATACAAATCTGATCAGTTTTCAGGAGTATCAGTCGCACCAACTGTCACAAATGGGTGCAAATATCAACTTTTAATCTATCTCTACTACAGCAGGATCAAAGTTTCACTAAGCCTGTAACATACTTTAGTTGAACAAAGTCTATTTAAGAGGAATAAATTATGACCGTAAATACCATATATAAACCAGAAACCAATAGGACCAAGGTCTGACTTGACTTTCATTAGATGTCACATCCAATTATAACTAACTAAAATAAACTTAAATGTTTGAGTAAAACCAAGTTACGTAAGTTTAGTGCGCAGTTTGAAACTGCAGTCGTAGTTGTTACTGCGTAGAGCACTGGCTGTAACCTTCGAACGACATTCGGGCTAGGTCTGGAAGCGACTGCAGGCGGCGATGGAAACAGGCTGTCCTGCCGAGGGGCACGTAGCCGCTCGCATTGCAGTATCGATCAGGCGGCCGTGACTCACGCCGCCCTTGCCCGACATTCAACCACCTCCCCACTCCCCGTGCGCCCACCCCGAGTCCCCAGCCCGCTGCACACGATCCAACCTATCCCGTGAACGGACAGGGGCCCGCGACGTCGGGAGCGACGGCGAATAAAATGCAATATCATTTCATGCTAATATTATCTGTAATTTTCTTCGATCAAAAAGTAATTTGCAATTTTATTTATTTTTCAGGGAATATTTTGTCGTCGATATTTCAATGGATGCAATTGTATTTTCCACGAAAATATACTAGAATTTTACTGAAGTTAAAAATAATAATAATCATTATTTTAAATGTTGAAAATGGCGCAATGATTTGACGATGAACGACATTGAATGTTTCAATATGAACGTTTAAATATGTTAACATTTCTACAGTACGTTAACATTTCTAAAACTAGTATTTTTATGATCTTAGGAATTAATGTTGTGACAATAAAATTCAGTGTTTTGTTATCTCTCCTGACCCCAGAGTTGTCACCGTTGTGGGAGAAATAAAAATAACTACCACTTTTTCACCAATCTTAATAATCTAAAATGTGATAAGAAAAATATATATTTTATTATAATATTTCAAAAATAATCTTCAGATACTTTTATCAAAATTATTTATTTGTTTGTTTGTAACGGTTTAACTCTGAAAGTCATGAACCGTTTAAAAAAATACCAATCTAGACATACATTATGCGGCAACATGGCCTATCGTCGTGTAGATAATATTAAAAATGAAATATAACACTAACAGTTATTATAAAACATTAATATTATTGATAATTTTCATAGAAAATAAAATCAAGTAATATTTTAAATAATAAATGAATAAATCAATATCATAAAAACAACTGTAATCGTATTGAGTTTCAAATACGTAACCTTGCAATGCGTAAGATAGAATTCAGTGTACTTGTGTATGTATAGTGCGCCCGACCCTCGGATCTGCGCCACCCTACTAACTTTAATTTCGTTATTAGAGGCGAGGGACGACAAGAGGGTTCGAATTTGGTACAACGCGCCTCATGTTTAATGCAAGTAAATGCTCAATCTTAACGGGAGTATTGACTAGTTTTAGTCGAACGCGTACTTACAAGAAACAATGTATTTTTACCTATATAGATATTCTTTTGAATTACATAACCAAATTTTGTAAATACTTATTTTAATAATATACTTATTATTATTAACATTATCAACAAAGCTAGAAAGTTTTGTTAGGACTTGGACATTAACCTTATGGCGTAGTCTAATATGTTTTGTTTCAGCTATTAGACTATTGAAATTTGAAAAAAATTATGCTATTTTTCTTTTTTCTATACGGAATTTCACGTAACTCCTGCTGACCCTCAAAAATATGAGCAACGAATTTTTTTCAAAAAAATTAACATTTTCTATTTCCCATAAATATTTTTCATTTTAAATAGCTCGTACATAGCATATTTTACAGAGGCTGTAACGTTGGTTAGGTTCGCAATAGTTAACAATGACGTGTGCCGGTACTAGGCAGTGGCGGAGTGCACCGCTACGGTACGGGCGGCGTAGTCTCCGGCATACACTTTCCCGTTGCGCGAGGGTATGGCTGACGGATCGATGCCGCCCCACGTTCACGGTCAACGCCCTCCGCCCGCCCTACGTTTCCGCGTGAGCCGACCTCGCCCCTCTCGCTTCACACCCTCTCCCCGCCATCGCCCAGCTAAATATACCTTCATGACGACCCTTCAGTCCGCTGTTATGAAACACAATTAGCTCAACTATTTTAAGACTGTAAGCATTTCGTTTAATCTACAAACGGGATGTCGCTGAATTAGTAAATCTTATATCATCGGCAAATACATGTTTATTAGCAATGCAAAACATTTCGTTCAATTTTTTCATTTAATATTTTAGCACTCACATTCTTAAAATATTATATTTTTGAAATCATTATAACTATTCGTATAAGAAGAATGTTGGTGCATTTACCAACATTCTTCTTACACGAGTAGTTATAGCAAGCATTAACGAGAAAATCAATATAATTAATATCAATACAAAAACATAATAAACATCGGAATTATCTAACACTTGTCGTACGATCCGTATACTTCCTTATGGATAGACAGTTAACATAACAAAGACTTGTTACAAGGAAATCGCCTATTGTTAGTAGTTCACTGGACGTTCCTATTTGCGAACTGCGATTGAATTGTTTAGGTCGCAACAAGAAACTATATTACCGCATAATATGGTGTCTGGTGCTACCTTAACGTACGAGGCATTTCATAGCAACACCTATTGCTGCATAGATATAAGCATTCAAAACTTTACATAAAGTACAAAATAAAACTAATTTAAATGTTTGTGTTTAATTTAGCTCTTCTTGCATCTAAAAATAGTATGTACATATGATCATACCTTGATGTAGGGATTATCTTTCTAAAGTTATAGGGGACAAAAAATGCTTACATTGACAAACACATATTTATGTGAACTTAAAATGCATTTGTTTTGATATTTATATTACATTAAGTTAACTCAATCGGCACTTACATATAAAGAAGAAATATTTGTTTGATTGTAATAATAAAAAGCTAGCTACCCGCCCCGGCTTTGCACGGGTAGTTTCTCCAATTTTTATTTTTTCTTTAAAAGATAAACTTGAGAAAACAAGATAATAAGAGTGTACTAACTCATAGTCATTATAGCGTAGCTATTCAAATAAAAAAAATGTACTCTGTTCTGCTGCTTTTCTCTATTTTAATCTGCTTTAAGTTGTAAACCGTTCCCAAATCCATTTTAAGATTGAGAACGATCTTAACATCAACCCACATCTTCGGCGCAAACGCTTCATAAGTTTGAAAAGTATTACCAGTTATTTAACTATTTAAAAAAATCATCAAAATGTATGTATTTCGTCATATTGCACACGTCTTTACAGTGATACCTTAATAATCGAGTATAGATTTTT
>JWHW01031660.1:64247-75007 GCA_000931545.1 Papilio glaucus | reverse complement strand
GCCAGACGGGAGAAGCTCGACGCACCTCGTTTCCGCACCGACGTCCCAACAGACATACATACAAACGTGCATTATATGCGGGGTGTTTCTGCAATTTACAATGCCGTTTGTAATAGTAAGTTTAGCTCGGTCGCGTGGTTGTTGCGCGCTTCAAAGACATCGCCAGGGGAAACAACTTCTGTCTGACAAATCTCTTGCACTATTATACAAGTAAACGCCGGATTTGCTGGTTTTAAAAAACCTGTCTTTTAATGCGACCTTCAGAGGGTCCTGTTTTCATTTCAGTGTTTAGGAAAGCGACGATTGCAGTGTTTTTTTACATATAAGTGGGTGGCAAACGATCAAGGGATTCACCTAATATTTACCGCGTGTAGTGACCGCTACCCATAGGCAAATCGAACATTAAAAGTTACATTTGTCGCCAAGAAACGCGCGTTCTTCCTCGCGTTATTCCTCCATCTTATTACTCAAATCTGTTGATGTCCAGAGTGACAAACGTACCGACCGATAGTTTCATCACAAAAACTTTACTTTCACTTCTTCTAAGTCAACTAGAATAACAAATAATGGAGAATGGATACGGAGATGATTTATATAATGCTGATGAAATGGGACTTGACTGGGATTTATGAATTTAAATTTGTACAGTCGTAGCTTAAATCTATCCCTTGTACATGGATGATGGCAACAATAACATATTTGGGATTATCATATTTAAGCCCTATTAATATCGTTCATAAAAAACGATTTAAATTATTTTGCTTACCGCTATGAATACCAGAATATGTTCGGTAATAACACGGAAAGTATGTCAAATAAGTTAACTTAAATGTTAGTATGATTAAGTGAACGGAATAACGCCTTCATTACAATATTGTCTTTGTAATCGAGTTAGATAGCGTGTCCCTGACCGCGCGGGCCTTGAGAGCGGCCATCGACTCCCTCCAGTTCTGCGGCCCTGGTACATCTCGTAAATACATTAAAATAACATATTAGCCTGGAAACGTACACATCCCGCTATTAAATCAATACGAGCCAATAACGACTACGCAAAAGGAAATTGTTGATAAACTTGCAAGCAAAGTATCTTTTCTAAAGCTCACACACTATAAAGAAAAATATTAAGATAGCAGCTGTTGCATGAGTCCTCTAGCCCCACGTGGGATGCACGTGCACACAACATACCGGTATGGAGTAAAAGTATTAAGTATTACTTCAACACTTTCGTCTATAGTAGTGTCTTTCACTCGCTCCACGCTGCGTAATAAATCGTTATATAATTTTCTGTTCAAGTTTGCATTTTATAAATAATATGAAATCAACCCTGTAAGTATCTAAGTAGTTCATTGTTGATAATTAATTTTACATGGTATGCAAATTTTGATAGAGCTATGTTTTCAGTCAACTCATTTCTAAAGATGAAGCAATGCTTTAATGCTACACAATATTCCATAATTAATATAAATTGTAGTGATTTTATTCTCAATAGACAACGTTACCGGTCGATTTTGAGTGATAAGCGAATGGCGTTACTAGAGATAGCTTCATCTATCCGAGAGTAACTTGAAACTTTTATTGAAACGCAGGTAAGCACGATTTGTATAAGCGCGTCTATCTCTAGTAAGCTATCCGTCCCTTCGATGACAGATTGCTAGTTTCGATAGGAAGTGCGCACCTTCGATAGGCTATTGAAATGAAAGTACGGGCAAAAGGATAGATTAGTCTATGTTTAGTTACTGAAACGACGGATAGATAGGTTATTGAAAACGGCCGTAAATAGACTCCGACCTACATAGGTAAGCGTTCATGATGCAGATAAACTTTTTATTACTTTTATTTATTACATTAATGGATATTTATTTTTGTTTTCAATGTAATAAGTATAATGTTTACTGATGGGAAGTGCTTGCTGGACTTGCTCTATTCTCAGACGTAAGAACGCCGTTGCTTGTCGAGATAAATAAAATTTGGCGACCCTACAGCGTACTTTGAATCGGAATAAAGTAATACTACTAATGACTGGAATACGTTAAAAGAACTGAGAGGCGGTGTGGCTGCCGGAAAGGAACTTACTTTACAGGAAACTAAATAATAGTATTCGTTTCCCTGTAACGACTTTTTACAGAAATTTGTAGTCATAAATAATCTAAGCATCGACTTTGAATGATGTTTATATTCTATGTCAATACTTTATACGTCAGTGGAAACTCACGGTTAATTTATCGAGCCGGTATTTAGGTCGTAATGTTGACAGGAGAAGACCCCGTTGTCATTCATCGAATACAAAATGTTATTGTTTCAAGCTTGCCAGTATTCAAGCCCCTGTGCTTCAAATGTCAGTCGCCCGGTCTTTAGCTTACGATTACTTGTTGCTCACTCTTCCTTAAAGTATTATTACAAAAAAACTATCATAAAACGACCTTGTCTGAGGATTAGTTATACCTAGATACTAGATAATTATGCTAAAGGCTTAGTTATGTTTTTATTGTTCGTATTCGAGTCCAAAGTATAGTCGAATTAGATTTATGAATATTACGTAATCTTACATCAGAGCACATTTTTATGCAGTTCACTGTATTATTCGATATTATTATAATGAATGTCGAATAACCTTCAATAAAGATTTGACATTGGTGGGAGAGTAAAGGCCGTGTGGCGGGGACCCGCAGCAGGCGCGGGCGGGGTCAAGCGCCGCGCGCGGGTCGTCGCCCGGCTCGGCTGCACTCCGCATCTGTATGCGGGGCCAGCAAACGGCAAAAATCTTGCAAGCCCGCACCCGCGGAATCTGAATTAATATAGCGACAATTCCATTATTCTATCTCTTTGTTTGTTGCTCTCAAAACGAGCCCGAGCAATTCAGGGATCACATAAACCTTGCTCGAACTTTTGTTTTTTAAAATAACATAAATAATACAAACAACCGAGTTAGAAATGCTTGGTAAAGAATTTCTCAGATACTTAGAAAATTTTTAATAGAAAAAATCTGCGCTAAGGGCCCTTCGCATACACACGGTCACGGCACAGTCGCTGAGCCGTGTGAATTAGTATAATGTATAGGCAAGTATTACTAATGAGAGCTTTCACATGGCACAGCGACTGTGCCCTGACCGTGCGTCGCCCGCCCATATCTAATGTAAAGACGGCACGGCGCGGCGACCCTGTTTGTAGTTATATATTGACTTTTATAGAAACGTTCACATTTACACGGGCGCAACACGACACTTGCTCACTTTCGGCCCTTAATCAAAAGTCCGTGAAAAATGTGGCATGTGAAACAGCTAAGCACGGCATGGCACCGTGCTGTTTAGACGGCAATATATGAAAAGAGCCTAATGATCAGACCACCCAATTCGATAAAATGATGCAGTTCTCGAACGATCTCAATACTTTCGATTGCCAGATGGGACAAGTACTTATTTGTGGTAAAAATACAATTTTTACACATTCTAGAGACTAGAACTATATTGGTCATAAAAATGCTACAAAATGACTATGCTGTACTACTAAATAACGAAATATAGTTCGAATTGACTCTATAAAGATAAACGATCGCTTTGTAGTGATACCCGAAACGAAAGTTTTCTCGTAACGGTGTATAAACAACTATCAAGTATTTTAGAAGTGAGGGAAGTAAGTGAACTATGTCTGATATTAAACGCGCTTCGCAATTTCAGAGGCTGTGCTATTATCGTTTTATGGTTAATAACATAGTGGCAGGAGTTCCGGAAAACTTGATCACGGACTAGGAACTGATAGCCTGAAAGCTGCACTTACCAATTGCCTGGCTAGACAACTCACGTTTTAACGTTTCTTTGCACTTCCTGTCGCTTCTGTATTTCTGGTAAGTTATTTAAAATTTAAACTTTCTTACCGAGTATGAACACAATTTTATTATTTATTTAGGATAGAAAAAACATAAATAATATTATAAAAAGAGAAGACTCTGTAATACCTTGATAGAATCTTTTTTCGCAAACGACTTTTTAATAATCTGTACTAATATTATAAAGATGAAAGATTTGATTCAATGCAAGGGAAACCTGTATCTACTTAACCGATTTCAATAATCCTTTAACTATGAGAATTTTTGTACTCTCGTGATTTATAGACGGAAGCTACAGTCGACTAGCATTTCATTTAACATTCGTATCCTAATGTAAAACTTTTTAAATAAAAAAAAAACTAAGAATAAAAAAATATATAATACGTCTCAAGTTGGACTAAAATAAGATAAAATGTTGAGTCAATTAGTTTTAGATCTGAAAGCTAATAAGAGAAATAAAAGGTATTGCAGATATCATGTTTTGCATAGTCAAAGTATCCGGAGTGACTCATACTAATGTGGGTCATCGCGCTAATCAATTCAGAAGATGGTTAAGGAATTCCCGGAAAATATTGATCTAAAACACGTCATGACTTTGGCTACGGACAGATAATTTCAGGGAAATCCACTTTAGTGATGTGTAATAGCTGAAAATCGATGCATACAATACATCCTGTATCACAGTATCAAACTAATTATATATTTTTTTTATGAAAGAATGTGGAATGTGGAAGCAAATGAGTTGTAGATGCGATATCTTTAATGGACAGAAGAGAGGATAAACAAGATAAAGAATACTTCCTTCTCTTATTCATCCCCCCTCCCGTCCAATCTTCTTTCTTTTCCCATCCTATCCTTTGTAGAAAAGGATGGGAAGGGGAAGAGGACTGACATGGGGTCTCCGGCACCTCACTCATCAGACAAAACTCAAAAGCATAAAATACTTCTATTTCACGCCGATGTTCTGTGAGCTTGTGTTATTTCACCGGTCGAGCTGGCCCATTCACATAAAAGAAGTTGTTGTTGCAGGCTGTACTACTATTTAAACGTGTGACGTGAGATAATCTTATAACGACAGCCTTAACATACTAAAAAAATACTAAGCCAGACAGATAAAGCGCCTTACGTATATTCTGTCACAATTAAACCTTAGGTGCTCAGGTGCTTAGGTGCTGTTTCGGCCGAGATCGAATTCAATAACCGTGGCGATAATTTACGTTCTCTATTGACTAAGCTAATGTCTAATCAGAGTAACATACTAATTAAAAAAAGTCGCTTTATTAAGCGTTGTTGTAAAACGATCGTGTCTTAATAGACACGATCGTTTTACAACAAATTAATAACATGTTACTAATATACATACGAATAAACACCTAATAATTCTTACAAAATATCCAAGCACTTGAGTCAATAGAACATAAGAAAGAAATATCAAACAGATCAATAAAAATAAATTTTATGAATATGCAAAGGTACATTCATAAAGAAAATGAAAGACGTGTGAACGGGTTAGTGTTATTAGTTCACTTGTGACTCGCACGCTAGGTTCGTAGCGATTTCGTAGCGGCTCGCTACGGCGCGTTCACTTGCGGGTCAGTGGCACTGCGCGGCCACTGCACTCGCCTTGCTTAGATACTTCTAACACTGCAGTTTTTTTTTTATTGCTAACATTCCCACCGGGGCGAGTTCAAACCACTCTTATATTAACTTACAATAACACGTTTATGGTAGAAACTTGAGTAAATTAGTAATTGCATTTAAAATAGCGCAAAATTTTTTATTTTTCCAAATTAAACAGTTTAATAGATATTTGAGCTGATTTTATGATAAATAAAAATGTTTATTCTTTCTTAGATTTTTTTATACAATTTTTTTTGTTGTCATAAAATGCAACAATAGGT
This sequence comes from Papilio glaucus, assembly GCA_000931545.1. Classification (NCBI taxonomy): domain Eukaryota; kingdom Metazoa; phylum Arthropoda; class Insecta; order Lepidoptera; family Papilionidae; genus Papilio; species Papilio glaucus. Next base: position 69,283 of record JWHW01031660.1, on the reverse strand, counting down.
AGTTGAGCTATTTTATTACATTTTTTTCTAATATAAAAATAGGCCAACTAGTATAAAGTCCAATCCTTAAATATAAAAATTTATCGAAATATTTTGAATTGCTTACTCTCCAAACATAATTTCCTTTAGATAAGTCTTTTCTTTTAAAATATTAGACAAAGCGGTGATAACCCGGTACTAACAGACTAACTTACGATGCATACATGTTAAGTAATACTATACAGGTTAAGACAATGAGTTTCTAAATTTGAAATTCCTCATGCACTAAAATGACTTAATTATTTTTCCCTGGTCTATGAAGGTAACACCACCTTCCACTTATAACATCATATGGACTTTAAAAAACTATCAATTATCATTTTGGGTTGGTGGACATTTCAAATAGGATCTTTAAAAGGGTATAGCGATTCCTATCTCTGCTACCCCGATTGAGATAAAAGGCGTGAGAGCTAATTTGAACAAAACAGACGTACCGCAATCACGTTATGTGTGATAGTAGAGAGATCAAAATATGCGTCGAAAACGTATAGATGCAATCGTGAATCACTTTCGCAAGCGAATGCGCTCGCGCATTTCAATTGCATCTAAAGTGCAACGCCCCGTTGAACTTCACGCTACTAAATGTGTCTACAATCTGTTCTACATCTTCATATAGGCCGCATAATAAATAAATCTATTGAACATTTATTAAAATAATAAATAACCTACTAATCTCGGAACAGATCCATTCTTAAGTTCGAGTTTATCGCACCGCAGTGACATGATGCTCGATAAAAATAAACATCAGAAGAAATATCCACTTATTCTGTATGTATTGTTTATGACATTGTTCAATGCCGAGCAAGTTTCGATCGAGTCCCATAAGGCATATTTTACCATCGGCAGTGGTACGCGTTTGCATTAATATTTTTTGCGTTATCACGTTACAGGTAGGTCGTTAGTGCGTCGAGCGATGCACATGCGACTGGTATCTAAGCGTCCGCTCTGAAATAGTCGGGACGGGATCTATTTCCCGGGCAGCTGCGCCCGTTCGTTGCCCCGGCGCAGGGCGTTAGAAGTGCAACGATCTCTGCAATTATCGTCGCCCGCGCGCAACACTAAACTTGAACTGCAGGCCTACGCCGCGCCGCGCCTTGCACCGTGCACCTCACCTTCACTGCTTAGAAAGCAACAACTAGTGCGTTACTACTGCGACACACGGCCGCGCCACCTAATTGCCGCTGATAAGTAAAAGTGAGAGCATTATCTACTTTCAGTGCAGTTTCGTTGCACCAGCTTATTCGAGCAGAATAAAGACGCGCTTATACAAATTATGATTGAATATTTTGTCAACGCGTATAGGTGAACAGTTTGACTACTGTAGATAATTATCTTAAAAGAAAAATATTTTTTATATACATGCAGTGTTATGACTTGTGAATCAATTCGGGTTGTGTTGTGTTGGCGTTTTACGATGTTCGGTGCCGTCGATGTAGCAGTTCAGAGCGGTCGGTGGTTTACAAAACAATCTTTATCTTTACTATAAATATGAATTAAAACTGGAACAAAAATACTTCCCTCATTGTTTTGCTGTCGTAAGGACTGATCGATGGATGGTGGTGACATTTTAGTAGATTTTATATTTTAGTCATCATAGAATGAAACACTTCAGCTTTAATTTATGGAAAAGATCAAATAAAAAAAGATAAAAGTCGGTTTATTGTTTCCTACTGCTGTAGAAAATTCAAAAATTTTCAAAGTTTAAATTCTAAAATATTTAAAACAGTAAATATTGTTTGATACACCCCGCCTGTTATTTTTTTCAGAACAATCTAACGTTCTATTAAAACGTAAAATAATCCTAAAATCTTTAAACGGAAGGAATATCGGAATATTAGCAGTAAGAGAAACTAATATTAAAAATATTGTATTGTCACAAACGTGCGCTTTATTATCTGAACGTGGGAAGTGCAAAGAACTAAATGTTATTGAATGACCTTTCCAAAATGAATAATAATCAAAACCGAATCATATGACGTACTGGTTGATAATTCACACTGCAAAATGCGCTTACATATTATTGTACCTCCTACGCTAACATACTGCCCTGGTAGCTCATTGCAGTATAGTGCATTCTGTGCAACATTTTTTTTTTTGTATCAACCAATAAAATATTTTTAAACACACAAACAAAAATTTACTGAAATAAATTACATATTGTTTTTTAATTACAAAAAATAAGAGTAAAATTTATTAACAACTCTTATTTTAAATTAAATTGTTTATTTTATTAGATAAAGTATTTTTTAATATTCGAATTACAATTATTTTAAAATTATGATGGCAAACAAGTCAACTGTGTGTAATTTCACTACAAATCTACCAGGCGGGCTGAACCGACGAGGAGATTGCACGAAAGAAAATGCGCTTGGCATTCACATGCAGTTAGACAGAAATACAATCACTCTCGAGTGCGAAGGGGATGGCGTGCGTCTTGTGCATGTGTTTGAACCAACAGCAGTGACGTCTGTTGCATGTGTATTTATAGTGAGGACATATCTATTAGTCCCAAACTTTGTGTTAGTGAACTCGTTATGATACATTATTAATTTAAAAAAAATTAAAACATATAGTTTTTGTTACTTTTGAAGTAACATTATACTATAAATAAAATTCTATTCTCATACTGTATATTATGACAAACACAATGTTTAAGTATAAATTTTTAACGAATGTTTTATGTATGCATATTTGTTTTGGTTTACTTATATTGTAAATGATAAGAGAAATATTCAAAATTCGAATCATAAATGGAAACATCTGTGACGTCAGTTATATGTGTTGTTTAAAATTTATACGGCAATAAATTAAAACATTCTGAGTATTTACGATTACATATACATATTTTAAATTACGGTATAGAATTAGAAAAGAGAAGCGATAATTTTGATGTTTACGCTTGACATTACACACCTGTGTAATGACCCGATGGCCGCTGCAATAAGCGGTGTGACGCAGGTCGTTCGTTGAGGCGTCACGGAGCCGAGACCGCTTCACATCTTCTGTTACTCTGGTATAAAAGGTTCGCTCACTATACAGCCCTTTTCTGGGCCTAAATCTTATAAATAATCAAACAGGTATAAATTGAAATGTACTTTTTAGTTAATACATTAATAAAATACGAATCCAAATCGAACGAATCGAAAAAGGCCATGTGATCTATTTTCAGAATTTTCTAATTGACTTTTTTAACTGACATGCGTCAGAGAATATTTTGTCAATTATTTACATAAGCCCTTGACTATAATTATAGTACGATTTTAATAATATAAAATGAGACTGTTCTTTTTCACGCACTTTTTTGTTCGTCATATTGCACGCCCGATGGGGTAACTGTTGATACCTATAGCACATTCATGTATTTCATGCCTATACCAGTGTACACAGTTTTGCAATAAATGAATTTATTATTATTATTTTATAAAAAAAAAGAACTGCCGACAGAAGTGAGAACTCAATACAGGTATGAAGGTTAAAAATAAATAAAGAACCAAAAAAAATAAACCCTTGCATCTCAACAATAAAATTCGTCGAAAGTGTTCCAAATTCAAAAGAATGTTGCTGACACATGTTGCGCACGTCGATTTCGCGAACCTATAAAATTTTCCCCAACCAAATATTGTTTAAATGAAGATGTAATAAAAAAATAAATTATAATTAATTTACAAATATTTAAGGAAGTCGTGTACGAGTAAAAAGCTCATTATAGTTTAAGTATGTTAACATAAACTACAGTTTGGATATTTTTTGTTATGTCACGTTCATAAATCGGAACACATATAGTAACAATACCTACATATTAGGCAGATAAATGCAGACGTTCAGTCTACTAGTGTCTACAGTATTCTCGTATTGTTTGTAACTGATTAAAATGTAATAAACTGATTGTTGAGCTTGCATCTGTTGCTCTTTTTTTCACCAAAAATTAGTATAAAGAAACACGTCACGAAATAAGGTATGACCCCTGTAGAACGGGCCGCCGAGGGTAGGTTTTCTTTTAATGCATTCATTGGAAGAAAATGTTTTTGCATCAAGAAAATAATATAATTTGTTATACATCAGGAAATTATCAAAGTCTGTCAATGAGATTTTGACGGAAGGGTGAACAAACATGGACTTTACTATATACATAGATCGAATAATGTTCAAGATAACATTTTGCTTCATTACTAAGTTTCTAAATATCTTCCCTCGCCCTACAAACTGCAGCGTTCCATATTATTACATTGATGTAAGGGCGTGGTCATTTCGTGGAAGTCACATCCTGGCGACGCATACATACTATAACTATATTTTAGTTTATCACAGTATCATCTATCTGATGCATTATGCATTTACTGTGAAATACCTAAATATATAGATTAAATAATAATAAAATTTCCACAAAAACATCTATTTACATTATAGACCTAGTTTTAAATTCAAAGTCAAGGGATAAAAGCGTCGGCCGTGACAGTTCCGGGTGCATCCCGGCTGCTCCCAGCGGTGCGGCATCGATCGGCCGTGACCATGGCAACGCGCGAGCCGTGCGTGGGTCAGGGCCGAGATCACTCGCGCAGTATAACTCGATACCACTATTCAATATAGTACTCGGCAATATCACTGCTCGATCTACGTTTGTCTATTCTTAGATAAGGGGTAGTATATTATATTTTTCTGGCTTGGGATAGTTTTGTTATACATTTAAATAAATAAATAAATAAGCGCTCACGCCCATAACCCAGAGATCATGGGTTTCATTTGGCGCGACCCTGGCACACCTCTCTCGCTGCTTCTACATCTATACACCTACGCATGCACGCATGCATGCAATGTCGGTTATGGGTGCTCCTTATACCGCCCTTTTAAGTCACTAAAGTGATCGGTATAAGTTCTCCTAGGTCGTCCCCTACCAACACTGCCACTGACTTTTTAACCGACTTTAAAAAGGAGGAGGTTATCAATTCGTGTGTATGTTTTTTTTAATGTTTGTTACCTCAGAACTCCGCTCCTGGTGA
>JWHW01031660.1:51958-64209 GCA_000931545.1 Papilio glaucus | reverse complement strand
ATTGATTCTGATGTTTAATTGCGTAAAATTATTTTATACTTTTAAGTGCATTTCTTGTTTTTGATTAAAGTTTTTTTGAAGTCGGTTTAGATTTTGTTTAAAAGTTTTGCAACATAAATTAGTTAAGGTATTCTCTCTTCATTCATCCTTTCAACATACCCGAACCACCAAAGTATATCTTTCTCAATTCTGGTCACAACGTTCACTTTTATGTCCCACTTAAATCACGTTTTAAATAGAGATATATATACCTTTCTTTTTTCATAATTTAACTATAACATTGCTAATATCGGTCATAAGTAAAACCAAACATCAAATTTGGTTACGCGGACTTGATTACACAACTTGAGACTATATACTTGAAGGTGTTATTAATGCAGGATAAAATAACATCTAAATAAAATTGACTTACCCGTATAAATATTACGCACAGTAGGTGCTTATCATAAGCCGAATACTTAATCAATTTCTTCTACCGGTAAGTCAACTGGAAGTAGATCTTTTGTAAGAGATCGATGGAAATAGGATGACGGCGCCTTAACATAATTAGTTGATTTTTTCAAAGGAATGCATCAGGATGGTGTAAATAAAAAATAGATGGCTTATTTTTATTTTCTTTAAGCCCTTGTAAGACAAATACCATCATATGATATTTTTGTATACATTATATTTATTTCCGTACATTTTAACGACCGTTGTAGTTGTGTGGTGTAACCGTATACGAGTGGACGATTCTTTATCAACGACCTTCAGAAAATATGGTATCGGCAAACATTTAAATATAATAACTTCATAAATTATTATTTTACTTTACAGCGGTTAATTATTTCGATTCTAGGAGTCAAGGACGTCAAATCGAACTCGAGTTAAACATTCAGTTGTACGTCAACATAAACTTGACCCCTAGAGCCGCAACAGCGAGGTACGTAAAACGGGTTCAAACTAATTTCGTTTTTACAAACAGTGTTGGCTACAGATTTCGCTCGCAACACACTTGTGGTTTATAAATGTACATATTATCTAACATATAATCTAGGTCTTGATCAAATAACAGATAAGAAAAAATGCCGTATCTGAAACCAATACATATAATCCCGCCTAATTCGCTTTGACACGGCCATGAATGCTTTTATGTCAACTTTGCACACTTTATTCTACTACAGTACAAAATCACAATTCCATATAATTAATACGGTTACATTTTTTAATTTATAGGTGAAGAAACACATGTTTTTGTTTATATAAAACATTGACAGGTACGGAAAAAATACATTTGTATAAATTTAAATTTTAGTTATGTCGGATGTAGTTCGATTAAATAAGGTAGGGAGAATTGTATTTGATAGGTGACGTGATGCGTTGTGGCCGTGAGAGCAATCGACGTAATTCCACGCGGACCTTAACATGTTATACCAATTTACAAAATAGACGATTCTGCGCAATAAGCCTTGGAAAATTGTAGGACGAACATACCAGATCAATGATAATAAATTCAATTACCTTCATCGAATAATATTCTAACTGGATTTTCTGTCTTGAGTCATTTTATTTACAATATCGGTTACCATAATGTCGGGTAATGTTATGTGTTTTGACAATGACAACTTTTTGACACATATTAATCGAAGTTATTATATGCAGAATTATAAATATGCAAATTACTAAAATTTCCAGCGTAGAATAATAAAGGAATGCGTGGCGCCGCGAGCCGCGGGCAATAGCTAGTAGTTTATATTTTATACCGAAAATGTGGTGTTAATTATAAGGCTTAGCTTTTGGTTTGCCGGTCGTTGTGTTATTGCAAAAGGTTTAATCAAGTTCTGAATCTGCCTTTGAATTACGAACGTCCGTGACCTCTACGCGGTCACAGTCGAGGGTAGATCGGGGCTGCGACGGGGAGAGGGTCGCGTCAACATCGATATTGTTGCCATACCGACAGCAAAATTTTATGTTGGGTAAATATTAAGATGCATTCGAATTAAATCATATCGTTCGGGCTTAGTTGTTTAGAATATTATTGCGTTCTTTTTGGTGTATTCAAAATTGCGACTTAAAAGGTAATAAAATAAGTCTTGTCTTCTTACTTCCTTATCACTTCATGTGATATTTAACAATTTCTTGACAAGTTCGGTAATTATCGGCTGATTTGTTTGCCCTACGTTCAACAGTAGCGCTTTCCGACTGCTGATCGAAGAATTGATACATCGCAGTGCCATTTCCTGTAGTTTGGGTGATGTATACAGCATCATTGAGGTAAAAAAAGACTGATAAGGTAATTCAAAGTTTTTTTTTTATTTATATAGTTCTTTATGAAATACTAGGATCAGTTATGAACAAGCGAACTGTGCGTTCATAAAAGGAGTTAATTGTTTGTTATGAAACAGTTTAAGCATAGCAAACGTTGCGAATGACGCGCCCGCGACCTCTGGCAAGGTTGCGAGCAAACACTTCCCTGTGTATTCAATCGCTTATAGCGCGGCTATGTGCTTGGTTGTACAAGATATATTTGCACTGTTTATGTTACACCGTATAATCTGAGCGCGTATGCGGAAGTTACACGGAAGTGTATGATCATTCGCAAATTTCCGTTTGTACTTCATAAATCCCTTGGATTTATTGTTCTAATTATATTATTGTTGTGAGGTAGTATTGACGGGAAAGCACCCTCAGGGAAGTGCCCCTACTAGATTTGCAATGTATTAAAGGAGGCCCATCTTAAGGGTGGATGTATGACGAGTGCGCATGCGTAGATTAGTAGAAAATGGAAAAATTGGGAACGGTTTCTTCGACTCTCTTCGTACCCACTCACTAACGGATAATTGAATATTTGTTTTTTTTTTTTAAAGTTAGGAGATAGTTTGTTGTGGGTTACTAAATACGATATTTGAAACATACGGTCAGTTTATATGGGACTTATTGGGCTATTTTCATCAACTATCAATCTTGAAAAAACTTGGACAAACTTATAGGTAACTAAATATTAGTAGAAATTATTTACAAAATTTTCTTATAAAAATAACGATTAATACTCACACGTATAACAGTAAACATATTTTTAAATTAAATGTCCACTAATAACGAAATTAAATGTGGCTTTAGATTTTCAATTGACCGCTTCTTTATCACAGAATACGACCACGAGTGTCGGCCGATTTGTGTTCAAATAATTTATATGTTAACGAATATAATGTATTCTTCACAATACATTTTAAATAAGACTTCCTCTGTAATCGATTTATTGATACACCAGCAGTTGCACTCTTTAAACATTCTATACAAAAGTAGAAGGAAGACTTACTCGGTACATCATTCGATGGAGAAATGTTTGAAGTGTCGTGACAAGGTTCTGTTGTGGATGCAGGCATTGGCATGTTTTAAAATATTGCTTTTATTTAATTTTTCTGAAAAGTTACTGTACCGTCAAGAACATTGCAAAATAAAATAAAAATATCGTAACATAAACGTACGATTTAATTTGAGTCAGAAATTCATAAAAGAAATTTGATATGTCATTACAATCTATAATATAATAAAAATGTAACTGATCGGTGTCTGTACATGGAAGATATTTGAGAGCAACACTTAACATTTAGTGTTTGTTATATCTCAATCGGTTTATAAATAAAAAGTTATATCAATTTAACTGTGCTTTGGCCATATTGTGTCGACCCCACATACACGGGAAAAGGGCAGGGAGATGATGATTAGGTTACGGTAGTATTAAGTAGGTAATTTATGGTCATTTCGTTTAAGTAAAATACAGGAAGTAAGAAAGACAGAATATACAGGAAGTAAGAAAGACAGATTCGCTTTCTTTTGTACAACCATTAAATTATTTTATCCGAAAATATTTAAATAACAAGAGTATTTTGCACATTGTGTGAATAATATTTTTTAATCACCATTAATTTATTACCGGCTCGCATACTGTGGAAGGCATTGGGGAAGGCCTATGTCCAGCACTGGTCTGATATAGGCTGATGACGATGATCTAATTATTTCTTTTTTTACTTGTAACTTTTTTACTTGTAAAATCCACAAAAAAACAGATAATCAAACAACTAGTGATCAGAAGGAATAAAGAAATAAACATTACAAGGAAAGGGATCTCCTCACAATGCGGACAGTCTCTAAAGTTAGTTATGATTATTTATCATAACCATCAGTATGTATTAGTTCAATGCTGATGATAGCCTTGTCTGCCTTTCATCGTATGCAATCCTGTAGTTATTAATTTTACAATATTATTATCTAAGATTTTTTGTTGTAAGTGTAAGTGCACACTATCGGTGGGTGACATGACATGCACATTAACAAATATGTGTGTATGTATTTCACTGTATTAGGTACCGTACCCAAATTGTCTTCGGATTTAATCGGTGAAAGCAATTGAGAGTATGATAAACACAATAAGTTTATATACAGGAGTGATATTATTTACTTATTATAATTATTTCATTTGGCAGAAACATATTTTTAATTATCATTAGTCAATAGAGCGTATCTCAATATAATTTAATAAAGTATGAGTGACATACATTCTTGGAATTAGTACACATTTATTTTTGTTTAGGCAAAAAAATTGAATAAGTTTAACATATGAAATGTACTTTTTGTACGGCATTATATGATAATGATGTTAAAATACCATGGCCACATATCCACATATAATTATGTTTTTGTTTTGCGCCCAGCTATGCCAATATTTTTGAAAACTTTTGAAAAATGCTAGCCCCCGTTACATTTCAATTCTAATAAATGTCGGTGTAATTCATTGTTATTTTGCTAACGCAGTAGTTGAGATAAAAATAATTCATCTTTAACTAATGATTCCTATATAATAATTTATAAATGAAACCATGGCTATTTAAAATAGAACTATATACAGGGAGGCATTTCAATGAGGAAACTGTTTTAAATTTAATCTAATATTTTATTCATAATAGTATCTTTCATTTAACAAATTTTGTTACGTAAATATCGACGCATTATAGTTGCATTATCTCAATATAATTTATCCATCGCGTAATATATGTATCAGCAGGAAGTAATTTGCTCTTACAGAAGGTTAAAGCGATAACAGTTGGTGTATAAACGGATTAATGTATGATCACATTGTAAATTATTACGTCATCGATACCTAGGTAAAAGTAACACCTCTGTTCACCTAAATATTAAGGTATTGTTATATAGCAACTAAGGTTTTAATAAATATCTTTTATTTTTATTATAACATTCGGGGGCATGTTTCGAAGTGTTTTACACCTAATGATGTGGAAGGAGTTTAAAAGTACTATACTACCTTAGAGTTGCCGGAGGACTTTTATTTTATTTCTGATAGGAAGGTTGTTATTTAAAACACGAAGCTGTTTAATTATGATCGTTATGACGATTGCCCAGACGGTTGTTTTTGGTTTATTTCAGCATCAGAAACATTAAGATTACAATCATATTGGACCATGAAAGTATTCCTAAAGATGAGATGTTCACACGCTGTTAAACAATATATATTTGTTAGACTACGAATCAAAAAGCTTAAGTATTCATCACAAAGCGTTTGAAAAGGAACTAATTTCAAACACTGTGAATTTACCAGTTGACGAAGTTATATCGGAAGTGTTTTGATTTAATGCTTAAAGGTTTACAGTAGAAAATTTTGGTTGAGGTGTTTAAAGTAGATAAGCGACGCGAATGTACAGTTTGAAAGTACAAAATTTTGTACCTATTTTGTAGTTTGTGACTCAACAAGTGAACATTGTAAAACCAATGGAATAACGAAATTGTTGTTTTTTTTTATTGATTTCAATACTTAAAATACAAACCTGTTTATTTAAATTGTTTTGGTAGCGCGCGTGTTGAAAGTAGGCGTGCCCCGTGTTGTTCATGTAATATAAACGTTACTATCATGTGAGTCGCTTGATGGTCCAGTGAGCAATCGTGACCTGAAGTTTACAATCGGGGTGCAAAGGGTCGCGCGCACCTGCGTCCGCGCCGCTGACATTGCCAGATAAGATAGTGCTATTATTTTGTCACTGTTGTCGGTCCAATGTCACAGTGACCTTAATGACATCGAATGACGCGCCGTCATAAGCGTTCGTCGTCCCGACCTTGTGATATTTATCTAATCTACAATGCGCGAAAAATTTGTTAGCAGGTTTTCGTGTGTATACGAGACTGGGTTTGGTTGTGACAGATACTTTGTTTTTTATTTACCACGCTAACAAAAAATATGATTCATTTTTACTGTATTGATTTTAATATCAAACCTAACATGAAATCCGTGGAAAGAGCCTCGGAAATACAGGAAAGAGCAAATGGGGCTCTCGCACGTGTTCGGAAGTGGGGAGTACGCAACAAATTAAAATTCGCCCCACAGAAAATTAAGGCAATGGACTCACCAGAAGGACCAAATACGACTCCCCACGTCTGAACATAGGCGGGAAACCCATTGAGCTCGTAAGAAGTATGAAGATCCTGGGCCAGACAGTTGGCGATAGACTAACCTTTAAGTCGCACATCAAGAATGTCTGCCTTAAAGCGCAAGGCGTCTATCGTCAACTGTCGAGGGCAGCCAGAGTTTCCTGGGGTCTGAACCCGGACATCATCAGAACCATATACGTGGCAGTGGTCGAGCCCACCATCCTTTATGCGGCCAGCGTATGGGCGCCAGCGGCGAAGAGGAAGGGGAGGTCCCCTTCCTCTTAATTAAAAAAGTTAAAGTTATTAAAGTTGTTAAACCGGGTGCAGCGAGGATTCGCACAAAAATCATGCGGGCGTACAGGACTGCGTCACTGAACTCCGTCCTGGCATTTGCTGGGCTGGTACCGCTGGACCTCAAGGTCCGGGAAGCGGTCCTTCTTTATGAAATAAAGAAGGGCCACACCCAGCAAGTGCTAGGAGATTTGGAGCTGGAGAGACCGGTCCTGTACGTCAAAACTCTCCACCCCGCGCACCTGGAGGGGCTGCAGTTCGGCTGCCTGGCTGACGTTGACGAAGTGGCCCAGCGAGCTGCCGTCGATGTAGACATCTACACCGACGGTAGCAAAATTGATGGCAGGGTCGGCGCGGAGCTATCCGTTTCGGATGGCGCCGCGGAGATTTCCTGCCGGAAATTAAAGCTGGGACACTTTTGCACCGTTTACCAGGTGGAACTGCTGGCCCTGCACGAGGCAGTCCTTTATGTAGTAAGAAGTAGGAGGAAAACGTTTGGTATTCATTCCGATTCCAGGTCCGCCCTGGAGACTGTAGCGAAGGGAGACTCCTTCCACCCCGTTGCAGAAGAGATAAGAAAGAACGTTAGAAAGTGTGAGGAAGAAGTAAAGAAGATTGAATTTAATTAATATAATAATTTGGGTTAAGGCACGCAGATTTTTACTGGGCACGCAGGGTTCTCCTCATACCTCCAATCCGGTTATAATACTAAAGTAACGGCCCGTGCCGAGGCTCCCGAGGGAGCCCTCGAGCTTAGTTACTGCAAAGAGGTTTAGGCTAAGCGCCCTCTGCGCTATGCCACCTCAAATCCGGTGAAACTGTAAAAGCCTACGGGCTAACAGTGACAAGTCCGTCAAAATAAAAGTCCTCATACCTCAGTAGGTTCCGTTGTGATCCTCTGCGATCCGGCGGTGCAGTAGACGGTGCTACACGTAATCACGGAGTGTCCACAAAATGGTGCAAAGAGAGTCGACTTAGAAATGAGGATTAATGATAGTATAACAGTAGGAAACTTGAGTAAAGTGATGGAGAGTAAAGAAAAAAGAGAAATATTTTTAGAATTTTGCAAAGAGTCGGCTCTCCGGGTAATGGGTAGAAATAAGGTGTGATGTTTGTTTTAATTATTTATTGAATTTTATTGGAAACTTTTTAAATTTTTATTCTTTTAACTTTTTTAAACTTTTTAACCTTTTAAATTTTTATATTTTTTAACTTTTACTTATTTTAACCAAATTATGTATACAGTTTTAAAAGTAGATATTAAGATCGTGATAAATTGATGTGATATTAGGTTAAATTTCTAGTGTAAGTTTTTAAACTGTAAATAAAATTATAACTGAAAAACTTATTACCCGCACCCTAGGTCCCTGACCTTCAACATGTTAGGGGAAGGAGAGGGAGGCATCGAGCCGCCCATTAAAAAAAAAACCTAACATGAACTCGTCAATGTATCTGAATCGTTTGTTTTTTCACTATTACAATTTACAACACATTTACACTATCTCTATTACACTTCTTCCTTGAGAAATAAATTAAATAAAGAAATAAATTTTGATTTGGTTTCTATTTTAATACTAACCTAACCTAACCTAACCTGACCTTCAACATGTTAGGGGAAGGAGAGGGAGGCATCGAGCCGCCCATTAAAAAAAAAACCTAACATGAACTCGTCAATGTATCTGAATCGTTTGTTTTTTCACTAATACAATTTACAACACATTTACACTATCTCTATTACACTTCTTCCTTGAGAAATAAATTAAATAAAGAAATAAATTTTGATTTGGTTTCTATTTTAAAAGAATTATTCAAATTTAAAAAAAAATTAGCCTAAATGAAAAACCGACTCCAAAAAAATATATTCAAAAACAACAAATGCACTAAAAATTAAAAAATAATCTTACGCAACGAAACATAAAATTCAATTCTTAATCATATTTAGCCAGTCAGCCAAGGGAAGAATACGAGAATGTCTTAAGAAAACTATTTTACAAAAAAATTCATAAAATACTATTATTTGTATGTACTACCTATTAAAATGTTTGAAGTCGGTGCCATGTCAAATATAATAGTAGGTACCTACACTCGCCGCACGTGACTTTGAGCGGAATAGCTTCGTCTAGAACGTAAATAATTGTAGATATTCATTATTACTTAATTCTATTATTAGTTTGTCTAAAACAGTCGTGTTGTGTGCTCGTCACAAAATACGCAAACCAAAAGGTCCTTCCTTTTCATGGCAACAAATATAGTCATATATTCGAATAATATAGGTTCAATATATCACAATATAAAGTTTTCATCAGTTTCACATTAATTCTCATTGTTCTCTAGGTTTATATACGTAGGTTAATATTTAGCGTAGGAATGTCATTACAGTAAGCATATAATATTAGTTTTATTTTGTTTAGGGCTTGGCACCGACTTCAAACCTATTAATAGGTATCACATACAAATAATAGTATTTTATGCATATTAAAGGTATTAGGTTTGTATAAGAGGTGTATTCAATTAAATCTTTATTAAGTTATTTTGTACTTTTTAGTTTGTGAAGTCGTTTTTTTTAAACGTAGTTTTTTTTTACTTTTTAGTGTCTATAATACATAAAAACAAACAATAGTACATAGTACACATCGCTAAGCCTAGCCCTCTACTGCGCGGCTTTTGAAATCATTTGTGCGTAGTTTTTACTTACTTTGTGGTTTAATCTCTTGATATCTTCTAAAATATTGGGCAGAATGATATAGTTCAAAGGGCAATTATCTTCATAATTAACACATTTAAATGGATAAGGATACCGAACACAAATAATAGCGTAGTAAGTGGCGTATGCGTTTTAATTAATGTTTCCTAAGAAAAAAAATGGTTATTGTGAGACAACCTTACAAGATAGATATATATCATCGCGGACTTTTATTTAGCTTATTTAAAGGGCTACAAATATTTCATACATTATTTTAATGTAAGTCCTATAGTTTTGCCTACATAAGCCAGGAAGTAAAACTCAGCGTTGTCACATTATGCATTATTAAGAATAACTCAAAAACTACTGGTCGGATCTTGAATTAAAAAAATGGGACCAAATGGCGAGCACTAGCTGTCGAACAAAAAAAGAATCATTGAAATCGGATCATAAATCACGGAGTAATCGATGTACATACATAAAAAAAACCACCGAATTGATAGCCTCCTTCTATTGAAGTCGGTTTATTAGCTTTATACTGTATGAAAATCTCACTCGACTGTTGGGTTAGGATGGACCTAACCTCTCGCCGAGAACTTGCGTCGACAATACGCCCTAACGCGCGCTGTTCTTATGGGATGGGCTGGGAGAGTGTCGTTTAAATAAGACAAACGGAAGAGAGGACGGCACGCCTATTTCAAATTAGGAACACTAATTCCAGGACCATTTCAAAACAGACTAGTGAACAACGAAAAATAGGCTTTCGAAAACGCGGGCTTACATTTAAAAAGTTCTGAATAGAAAAAAATCGAAAAACATACTAACGATCGTTTATCTAACAAGACGGATGAGCAACGTGCCCATCGTATTGGCTTGATACAACGTCGTTTTAACGCAAAACAAGAACACCGTCAATGTAAAGTCAATTAAATACGCTCTATTAAAAATAACTCTAAAATAAATGGTCTGATCTAATTTATATTTATTTCTTAATCTGTCCATTAAAGCTAGGCAATGCGTCTGAAAATCCTTAGCTTGTTGAAGAGGCTGCAAAAGAGGTAGCAGTCACATAATATTAGGTGGACCGGTGGTGCTCGTTGTCACCATCTGCTATAAAAAAAATAGGTGATCGGCATCCTCTGACATCCAACACATCTTACGTACTTCAGATATGTAAGCACCCATTCCACTTTACTTCCTATGTGCCTACTGTAAGGTCGCAAAACTTTCCCGGTCGAGGCGGCCTTTTCGTTCAACAGGTGTTGCAGCTGTCCTGATCTGTGATCTCGCACCCGGAAATTACTACTACTGCTGTATGACATGCTAAAGCTGGTCAATAACATCGATCGGCACGTTCAGATTATTTATTGCGTTGCTTAGGCCGTTTGTTCAGCTATTACTACCCATCTATCATCCCAATTCTGAACTCATTTTATTGTATTTATAGCTGACAAACTAGTTTGACTAAAGCAGGTATTCACAGCATCTCTCGCCGTCGATGCCAATTTTCGGGTCCATCAGTCATCTTATAGGATAGCAAAAGTTATATTGGAGGAATTAAACAAAAGCGAACACAGACAAGAGGCGGCAGGCCGAAACACAGCAGTTCAAAACTGAGCAACTGACATACATTGTACAAACACACACATAAGTTACGATTTGTGTATAGATAATCGTTTACGTTCTATACACAGTTTGTTAATGTTGATACAGCTTAGGTTTACATTTGTAGACAACGAATGACCCAACAACGTTAACTTTATCTCACTATTTAGCTTTAAACAATTTTTTATGTTATATAATTAGAATACAAATAAATACGCATATCTTTATCAAGACAAAAAGCAAAAAAACATTGAAAACAAATGTTTTGGTATGTGTGATATTTAATCATATTAAAATGTTTTAATGGGCTTGAGATCTGAGTAATTTGTAATGCTCATTAACGAATACGACCGTCATCAAGCGTCACCCGGAAATTGCTATGAAACTGTAAACGCCGTTACAATTTTCTGAAGCAGGAAGTATAAGTCCACGACGGCCAAGGTGAAGTAAAATTGTATTCAATCACAACATCGCGCTATAATTATGACAAACGCATCGCGAAGGTCATCGCACCATCTGAACAGACCATGCAAAATTATAATAGGTATAGAGGACAGGAATATACGTATACGTAACCTAATAAGATATTAATTATTATATTAATCTTAATCTAGCATGTCTAATAAATTTATGTACGTTTTATAAACAACTTTAAATAAATATCATAAACATAACCTGATGATCCTTACGTCGATTTTTGTTACCGATACATTTCTCGTGTAAACACTAAAAATATAAGTAAGGTAATTTGTATACTACAAGAACCAAGTATTATAAAGTATATTAGTAAATAAGAAAAAGGTAATTAGAAGTTAAAAATACTAACCTAGATCTGGAATGGAGCTGGTGGGTTCCTCGAAAGGAGGCGGCTTGTGCAGGCGTGGCTTAGGCGGCGGTGGCGGTGGCCGCATGCACTGGATGACAGAGTGCGGCGCCGGCGTCGGAAGCAGCACCGGTGCACGAAACTCCTTGCTCGGTGGCGCGGGCAGCTCCAGCCGCCGCACGCTCACCAGCTCCGGCTCGTACGCCATCTCGCCGGGCTCGCGCTTAGGCGACAACTTCGGGAAACACTGCATCGTTCTAGTACCAAGTCTCAATCGTAACTAATGTTTAAACTCGAGTCAAATTACAAATCGCGAATCAAAAGTAAATTTTGGTTTTACACGGCGGCAAAGAGTGGCGGGACGTCGTCGGAGCGCGTGTTACTGTGCGGCTCGCGCCGCTCCACTCGCGGACCGTTCGCTCGGCGCGG